>JAXGGT010006747.1:10129-22046 GCA_035583425.1 Marsdenia floribunda
TTTCCGCGCCCCCCCCCCCCCCCCCCCCAACTCCAACAGGACCTTTTTAGTGGAGTGTTCTTGTTTCAAGGTCTTCGAAGTACCAACTTGCTTTGGGTATACTTAACTTTGCATGTTAGTTTTTTAGGTTTCATTTTTATCATTGCTCTTCAAGTTTACTTTCTTTTCTTCTTTTGTTTTTTTTTTTTTTTTCTCGTAAGTTGCTCTTCAAGTATAATGATTTCACATTTCTTTGTCTTGCAGAGGCAACTGGACAACACTTCAATTTAGTCCATGAGACACTAAAGTGAAATTTTCTTAAACTATACCATATGCATTTAAATTTTATTAAATTTAGAAATTTTTAGTTTGCTTTTTGCACTTCAACTTTTTGAAATTAAAAACAGTTACTCCCTTAATTTTTCAGTTGAAAAAGGTTGAAGAAACTCATTGATTAACTTCTTTGCTTTGTTTTGCTTTCATTTATGTCGAATAATTTCCTTGTTTAGTCTATTAGTAATTTCCGTCTGATTGAGTTGGTTCTATATTTTTAGTTTTGAATTTTTAATCTGCTAGAAATTTTTTTCATTTTTTAGTTTCTTTTTTAATCTTTCCAACGAAAATTCACTAATTTCTAGTTTTGACATGTGTTGCGAATATTTCCTTTCTATTAAGATTAATAATAGAAATTCAATGCAGATACAAATTAAAAAAAAATTAAAAAAAAAAAATTCCCTAACTCATCTCTTAATATTCTTCCCTTCTATTTGTCTTATGCTAACTCCTCTTTTCCGCAAGACCATCCCCTCTATCACTTCTTTTATACCTGTGTGCTTTTCTTTTATCTATATTTAATTTGGAGGAGAGAAGAGAAGAGGACATGAGGGAGGTGGTGGGGAAGGAAAAGAAGAAAATGGAGGACAAAGTGAGAAACGGGTGCCAATGATTGAGATGAGAAAAGGAAAATGAATATAGGAAGAGAAACAAAAGAAGCAGGTGAAGAAAGGGAAAGGAAAAGAAGCAAAAAAAGCAAAAAAAGCAAAAAAACAAAAAAAAAAAGAATTGACAAGAATAGCAGCAACATCAAAACGATAAATATTACAATGAAAATTTTAAATTTTAAATTTTATTTTTGAAAAGTTTAGTATTACAATGAATTTTTATTATTACTCTATGATATTCGCATGAAATATGTCAAAATTTAACCGAAAATTAGTGAATTTTGACTAGAAGGATGAAAATGAAAAATTCAAAACTATTTATTAAAAATAATCTAAAAATGAAAATTTAGGACTAACATAAATAAACATTAATTTTAAAGGGATTAAATCCAAGAATTATATATTTTATCTATTGACTTATAAGCATTAAATAATATATATATATACACATACATATATCATTTAGAAAATACAGTAGATTTGATTCCTGATATTCATATATTTTGTGTAATTAATTTTTTTGTTTTTTTTTTTTTAGTAGATCCCTCATGTATAACAACAAGTACATTTGGTGCGTTTCTTTATAAAATTCATTGTTTTGACAAGTCAAAATCTATTGTTAGACATGTCCAAAGAATAAATTTTATGAAATGAGAGAGAACAAATACAAATATCCATTATATATTATAGACCTACTAAATAAAAAAGAAAAAAATAATAAAAAAAAAAATCACTTGCACTAATAATCAAAAGATTATGGACTAAACCCACCATTTTTCTATTATACATTATTTTTAAAAAGAATAAAAAATAAAAAATAAAGAGAGCTTAAATTTTTTTAAAAAAATAATAATTATAATTTAATAGATAATATCTCAATACATGACGAAGATAACGAATTTCAATTAATAACAGTGAAGAAGTGTCTTAAGCAATCATATAATATTTAGGTCATTATTTATGATGTTATCATTTTTGGATGAAAAATCTGTTTCTGAAAAGTTAATACAAGGAGAGACGTGCTGCTATTCATCCAATATCCGCCACATGCTATTCATCCAAAATTTGCACATGCTATCGAAGGTTTTTATTTGCACATTAATTAGGACTTTTTTTTAAAAAAAAAAAAAAATATATTAAAATATTTTTGGTTATAGTTATGTGTTTATTGCATATTATATTAATTTTGCGTAGGCAAAATAATGGAAATTGACAACACATAATATATTTTGTAAACTAAAGACAAAATATCAAAACCCAAAAAATTACTATACTAGTTTTGTTTGCCTTTTTTAATGTTAAAATCAACCAAAAAATCCTTATACATAAGAAAATTGATAATTTTAATTCCCGACATATCATATGGTATAGGTTCCTTAAATATATATATATATTTTTTAATGTTGTAGGTTTATAATAAATTATGTCCTTTTATTTAAAAATGGCTATGTGACTAAAAGGGATAAATTAGTCATTTCAAGTTTTTTTTTTTTCAAATGAAATTTAAAAAAAAAAAAAAAGTTGAAAAAGAAACGAACCTAATTTATTTTTTTAGCCTGCTCTTCCGGTTGTTCCACCGCTTCCACGCAATAACAATAATAATAATAATAATATTACTAATATTAATTAATTGGTTAAGAGACCTATCATATCAAACATTAGTAACTAAAATCATGAATTTTCATATATACATATATATATATATATATTTGGAAGGGCAATAATATATAGAGTGGATTTTCTAATGCTTTTGTTAATATATTTTATAGTACATTAAAAAAAAAATACAAATTTGTGTTAATTTAATTTAAGATTTTTCAATATTAAACCTAATATAGTAATTCGATACAAAAATTATACAATATTATTGTGTTAAGATTTGAAATTTTTGTGTTTAAATGAGAACCAGTATGACACGTTTAAATTTAAATAAGTTCGTAACGTAAACAGGTTGAATCCGTGTAATCTAATTATAATTCGTAAAATCATAAAATTAATATATATTTATATATATATATAAATATATTAATTAAATATTTTTTAAAAAGAATTTCATTTTTTTCATGTTTAATAATTTATAATCTTTAGATATAAATGTTATTTTGATAAGATTTGATGAATAGTTTAATTTAGTTAAATATTATATTGTATTTATTATTTAAATACTTTTGAATATTATTATCTTGTAAAACTTACCTTTTAAAATTTTAAAATTAGTTCTATTATTTAATTTTTTTTATTCTAAAATATATAATTTTATCTAATAGTAATAAATGCTAGAATTTTAATTCTATCATTAATGATAAATAAGTAATTTTATTTCATAATTTTTGGATTTGGGAGTAAAAAAATCCTTCGATATAGAGAGAAAAAATCACGAGTCAAACTCGAAAACAAATTCACCATAAAAAAAATGAATATAATCTCCTACCATCATCAATTCTCTAGTCTCCTCCACTCTATATTAATACTAAAGAAAACAACTATAATATTCTCAAGATAATAATCCATAGTTCTTGATAATACCTACACAAAAAAAAAACAAACAAGATGAAGGAATCAAAGGTGACAAAATATGCAAGTGTTCCACTTTGGCTAAGAGACTTGACTGACCTTCACTTGATCCATCCACGCTCCCTCCACTCTGGGTTACATTAGCTTAGTGATACCTATCTAGCTGATTTCACTTCGAAGATCACTTTCTTTCCTTTATACTGGAGATTAAATGTCTCAAATACACCGTACAAGAGATTTACGCTCATGCGTCATATGAGGCGAAAAAGCACTTGTACTTCTTTGACAAGTGTCACTCTCCGACTGGCTAACCACTATTACAAATAACTGTAACATTCCTCCAAAAGATGATTCCAAATCTTGATTCTTTTATACTGCATATATTTGATATCTAAGTATTTTCTCATACATCTCTGACTTTATCATCGAAGGACCAACGCTAGAGACATTCTCCCCAACATTTGGCTTATGTGCAGGTGACAGACCCCTTCATCTCAGCAACTCACTCAACAAACATCTTTTTTAGCACAAACAGAGAAGTTTCCCACTTCACAAGAAGACTCACTTTTCCTTTCCTTTTTTAGTCTATGTTTTTCTTTTTTGTTTTTGCCTCTCGCTCATTCTTGCCTGCAAAAAAAAAAAAAAAAAAAAAAAAGAGACTACCTATGAAGTTTTTATTATGGGTTGGACCAAACATGCCTATATTTGGTTTATACTAACAAATATTTCTTTCAACCAATCCGAGCTAGCCATGAAACCAAATCTAGATCCAATTATATTGGACATAATTATATTGTCACTTAGTCTGTTATATATTGGTGAAGAGAATTTTGGTTCATGCGGCTGCTTCGATAGATATCTTATATTACGTAAGCTTTCGTGAAATGGAACTTGAAGTTCTTGGCTTTGATTTTTCTCTTTTGCTTCTACTTTTGTTTACTCTAATTTCTTTTGATTGTTCCTTTCCTTTATTTACTTCATGTTGTTCCCCTAATGTTGTTTTCCTATTTCTTTTTCAATATTTCCACGTTCATTATTGCTTTAGAACAAGACGGTAGCTTAGTGGTGTAACTTTCTTTACTTAGGTGGTGGAGGTTCTGAGTTCAAATCTCACTTGAGACGGCCTTGTGCCGAGTTTCAAATATCTATTGCTATTTTGGGGCCTCTATAGATCCCTCTTGTATTAATCAATAAAATACCAAAATACCAAAATATAAAATATTTGTTATTGCTCTTAGCATCATTCACTATCTATAGGAACCTAATTGTCTAAGAATTAAAAAAATATAGAGATTTAGGTTGTATTTGTTTATTTTCAATTTTTCTTCCAATTTTACATTTTAGTGGGGGTGCTTATTTGAATATCATCTGACAAATTTTCGATCAAATTTGAAAATGAAAAATGGAAGCCTGGAGGAGTAGGTATGACATAGGATGTGAGGTGGTAACTTATCTAATACACTCTACCACCAAAGCCAGTTGTCTTCTCAATCAGTTGACCAAATTCATGCTTCCAACTTAACTCAGAACCATATGTTGTCAAATTATTCCAAAATCCAACACTCTCATAATTATATCACATCATTCTTTAAATTAACACTCTAATAATTATATCATCATTACACCTATAAAAATTCTACTTTTTTCAAACTAAAATCTAATCCAAACAACTATTTACTGGACAACTTTTTCATTCTCAAAAAAATAAATCTATTTTTTTCAAAATAAAATTCACTCAACTTCCCCCTTTTTTTCATTTTAAACTCTAGCCCAAATACAACCTTAATTGTTAAAAAATAAAATATAGAAACTCATATACCCTAGTGAAAATAATTTAAGAACTAATGAGTTGATAACATATAGATTTATGCATTTTGGATTCTCTATGCTTAGTATTTAATACATCTCTCTACCATTCTTAGGACTTTTATTTGTTCTTTGGATTATTATACTTTAATGGTATGATATTAAATTGTTGAGTTTTTAATTATATTTTTATTCTATTTCAGGCCCAAGTCCAAATGACTTGGTGGACTTCATGTTATAGTTTTATGAAGCCCAATATGCAAGAGAGGCGGCCTAAATTGAAGGGGCCGGTGAAGTCTAAGAAAGAAAAGAGAGAAAACCCTAAGAAGATTAGGGACAGGTGGATTAAAAAGAAAAAAAAATCAAATTCGACAAGAAGGTGGGCATTTTTTGAAAATCAGAGAGAAGAGAGGCGAAACTTCAAAAATTACAGAGAGAGATTTTCAAGAAATCATGAAGGCATTACAAGATTTTGTAATGGCAGCTTAAACACCTTGTAATCTGTCTAGGAGAAGATGCTTCCAGGGCAATTCAGAGCTCCAGTACATCATTTATTTCGGGTTGTAATCTGATTTTTAGATTTGATTGCGTTTGTTTATGAAATTGAATGATTATTCATTGGACTGAATTTTTGGGATTGAATTTAGCTTTGTTGGCGATTGTTGACTAAACTCATGCAATTATCTCTTTTTATTTTCTTTCAAATATGGATTTTTCATGGATTCATAGATTGCCTTGACTTTCACGGATCTTAGATTAAACATGAGTTGATGGATTAGGCGATTGTCTAGGAAATCTATTAGTGTTTAATCGAATTCTAGCAGATTGTTAGTAGGTGATCGAAATTCTAATTTGGGATTCTAAATTAGTATTTAATCAAAGGATTAGATTAGGACTTCGAAAATATTGAGTAGAACAAGGAAGGATTAAATTGGAGCATCAACCATAGGCTGATTACGTTTTCTCATTATTGTTTACATTCGAATTCATTTAGTTTAATTACTTTGAACTTTTCGTTAAACATCAAACCCCCCCCCCCCCCTTTAACTTTAATTCAGATCAGTGGTTTCTTAAATTTGATTTAAACGATTAGGGCTTCCTTGGGAGATGACCTGGTGAGCATCATATTATTTTCTAGTTTAAATTAATCTTGGCTGGTTTGAAGATAGCCGCGAATTTAATTCTTACCAATATTTTGGGGCCGTTGCCAGGGAAGCCAATAGTCGTTATAATTAGAGTAGGAATTCATTAATTGATTTCTATTTAATTCTGTTTTTTTGTCTTTTTTCTTTTCTGTTTTCTATGCACAATTTGGCAATTTCGGTTTGCAAAACACTATTCATGACATCAGTGAGGCACTGTTCATCAGAAACTTGTTCTCTAATTGGGCTGAAATTTGGTATCCAAGGTTTTTTGGTCTTCTGAGCAGTACACATAGCCTTTGGCAATGATCTAGGCCGGATTTTTGCCAAATTACATCGTTTTGACCACTTTTTCGAATTTTTAAGTTTTTTTTTTTCAATTTTTCATGTTTTTCACTACTATTCACTTTTGTTTTTGAAGTTTTTGAGTAGTTTTTGTGTAATTCATGGCCATCTTTGTGTTCTTCATTTAACTTGTTGCATGACTAGATCCTCCACAAGTAATTTAGTTGAATTTAATCCAAAGATAGATAAGACTTTTCATAAGCAAGTTAGAATTCATCAATACAAGGATAGGGTAGAGATAGAGTCTTCTATTGTTGAACTTGTTAGTGATTTACAAGATAGTTTTGAAGGTATGTTTGAGCAATCTGTGAATTCTGAAATCATGGCAAATAACAATAATGATGCAAAGACACTTAAGGAATTAGCAGCATTTGATATGAATTTACAACATACTTGCATAACATATCCTGAGGTGAATGCTAATTTTGAGCTTAAATCTGGATTGATACATTTGATGCCTAAGTTTCATGTACTTGCAGGTGAAGATCCTCATAAACATCTTAAGGAATTTCATATTGTCTGTTCCATCATGAAGCCTCAAGAAATTCCAGAGGAGCAAATTAAGCTTAGGGTATTTCCCTTCACACTGGATGGAGCAGCAAAGGACTGGCTTTATTACCTTCAACCTACTTCCATCACAACCTGGAATGATTTGAAGAGATCGTTCTTAGAGAAGTTCTTCCCAGCATCAAGAACTGCTGCCATCAAGAAGGATATTTGTGGCATCAGATAGAATCATGGAGAGACTTTACATGAATACTGGGAGAGATTTAAGAAATTGTGTGCAAGTTGTCCTCATCACCAAATTAGTGATCAGTTGTTGATTCAATACTTTTATGAAGGTCTTCTACCCATGGACAGGACCATGATAGATGCAGCTGTTGGAGGAGCTCTAGTGGACAAGACACCCACTAAAACCAGGGATCTAATTGCAAACATGGCTTAGAATGCACAACAGTTTGGAACCAGAACAGCAAGCACCACCAAGTTAGTGAATGAACTCCAATCGTTAACTGACCAGCAGAGAATAGAGAACAAAATAGAAGAGTTAATATGTTTGGTTAGACAGTTAGTATTGAGACAGAAGCAAATTCCCGCTATGTCTGTGATATATGCACCTCATCCATGCACCGCACAAATCAATATCCTCAACTGCAGGATACTACTGAGACATGTGCTGGAGTTTTTCCTGGTAGGTCATTCCAACAACAACAACCACAGCAGAGATATGACCCCTTTTCCTCAACATATAATCCTGGGTGGAGAGAGCATCCAAATATGAGGTATAGAACTACTGCTCATCAACAACAATACCTAAGATATAATTTTCCCAGATTAAGAAACCAGCAGCAGTAGACAAGGCTGTTCCAACTACAGCAGCCTTCAAAACTTGAATCTAGCGTTGAGGATTTAGTGAAACAGTTGGCAACTAATAGCCTTCAGTTCCAGCAAAGGACTGAAGCCAGTATTCAGAATTTGAAGACACAAATTGATCAACTCGCTACCGACATTAATGAGATAAAAGGCCAAGGATCCGGACAATTACCTTTCCAATCTGTACCCAATCCAAGAGGTAATGTAAGTGTTGTTACGTTAAGAAGCTGGAAGGAGTTAAAAGATCCAACAAATTCTTCACAGAATTAGTACGGAATGATGAGCAGCTCCCTTCAAACCAAGCATCAAATCATGAACCAAAAGTTGTAGGTTCCACTCGTAGACCCCTACCATTTCCGAATAGAGTAACTCAGTCCAAGAAACATGCTGAGGCAAAATTGTAAAAAGAGATCATGGATACATTCAAGAGAGTAGAGGTGAACATCCCTTTGTTAGAGGCAATCAGGCAGATTCCTAAGTATGCTAAGTTCCTGAAAGAATTGTACACCAACAAGAGGAACCTGAGGGGAATGAGAAAATTAGTTTGGGAAGAAATGTGTCAGCATTGATCCAACCAGCAATGCCCACCAAGTGTAAGGATACTGGGACATTTACCATACTTTGCACAATAGGAGAACTTCAGTTTACTAATGCTATGTTGGATTTAGGTGCTTCAATAAATGTTATGCCTTACTCTGTTTATTCTTCCTTGTAGATTGGAGAGCTAAAACCTACGGGTGTAGTGGTTCAACTGGCAAATAGGAGTACAACATATCCCATAGGAGTCTTGGAAGATGTTCTGGTAAGAGTGAAAAACATCATTTTTCCTGCTGATTTTTATGTCTTATAGATAGAAGATGACAAGGTAAATGGACATGCACCATTAATTCCGGGTAGAACATTCTTGAAAAATGCTAAAATTGTGATTAATGTGTATAATGGTACTTTAACCATGGAATTTGGTGATGATGTTATTCATTTCAATATACTAGATGCCATGAAACATCCCTCAGAGGATCATTCTATTTTTCAAGTGAGGATGCTAGATTTGCCATCTGAGGATTTCTGTTTTGATGATGTGTGTATTGACTTACTTTCTGGATTTCCTGATTTTATTGGCTTAGATGATACCATTTCTTGTTCTCACTACTTTTTTGGATCTGATCAATGTCATGCATGTTCTGTAATTGAGGATTATATGAAATGTACTCAGCATGATGAAATTCCTCATTCAGATTCTATTAATTTTATGGATGACAAATGTTATAGTAAACGGGTTGAAAGTATCACAGAGATAACACTAACCAGGATAGTTTCTTCCATTCAAAAACCACCCACACTAGAGCTTAAACCTTTACCAAATAATCTGAAGTATGCTTATTTGGAAGAAGGAGATAAATTACCAATGATCATAGCCAACAACCTCAAACCTAAGCAAGAAGCTAAGTTGCTTAGTTTATTACAAAATAATAAGAAAGCAATTGGGTGGACACTAGCAGATATCCCTAGGATCAGCCCTTCGACATGCATGCATAGGATCCATTTGTAAGATGGAACTAAAACAGTAAGGCAAGCCCAAAGAAGGCTTAACCCAATGATTCTGGATGTTGTGAAGAAAGAGGTAAGTAAACTACTTTCTACTGGCATTATTTACCCTATTTCTTACGTCAAGTGGGTGAGTGCAGTACAGGTTGTTCCAAAGAAAACAGGCATCACAGTTGTCAAAAATGAGAAGAATGAACTTATCCCTCCTAGAATGCAAAACAGCTAGAGAGTTTGTATCGATTATAGGATATTAAACCAGCCTACAAGAAAAGATCATTTTCCCCTCTCATTCATCGATCAGATGCTAGAACAGTTGGCAGGTAAATCACATTTCTATTTCTTAGATGGATTTTAAGATTATCGCCAGATTCATATAGCCCTAGAGGACTAGGAAAAGATCACAATTACTTGCCCATTTGGTACGTTTGCATATAGAAGGATGTCCTTTAGACTTTGCAATGCTCCAGGTACCTTCCAACGATGTATGGTTAGTATTTTCTCTTATCTTTTGGAACATTGTATAGAAGTATTCATGGATGACTTTACTGTTTATGGGACCTCCTTTGATGAATGTTTAGATAACTTAGGAGCTGTTTTGTAGAGGTGCATTGAAAAGAATTTGATGTTGAATTTTGAGAAGTGGCATTTCATGGTAGATCGTAGGCAATTGTGTTAGGGCATGTAATTTCTAAGGATGGTATTCGAGTGGATACGTCTAAGGTTGATATTATTGCCTCTTTACCCTATCCTACTTGTGTATGGGATGTACGTTCTTTTCTTGGTCATGCAAGTTTCTACAAGAGATTCATCAAAGTTTTCAGTAAGATTGCACTTCCTCTTTCATGATTATTACAAAAGGAAGCTGATTTTATCTTTGATGACCCCTACAAGGCATCATTTGATGAGCTGAAAAGGAGACTCACTTGCCCACCTATCATTCAACCACCGAGATAGGATCTTCCCTTTGAATTGATGTGCGATGCCTCGAATTTTGTTGTGGGGGCAGTTTTGTCACAAAGAGTGGACAAAATTTCTCATGTGATAGCATATGCTTTTAGAACTTTGGATTCTGCTAAAGCCAACTACACCACTACAGAAAAGGAGTTTTTAGCCGTAGTGTTTACTTTAGATAAATTTTGTCCTTATTTACTTGGTGCTAAAGTGGTTGTTTACACTGATTATGCAGTTTTAAAGTTCTTGCTAAAGAAACTTGGAGTAAAACCAAGACTAGCTCATACGCTGGATGCTACTTCTCCAAGAATTTGACATTGAGATCAGAGACAAGAGCGGGGTAGAGAATTTGGTTGCAGATCATGTGAGTAGGATCATTCAACATTCTGATGAGTTAGATCAAGTACCTCTTAGTGACACTTTTCCAGATGAGCATCTTTATCAACTGGGAGGTAAGGATCTATGGTATGCAGACATAGTTAATTTTCTAGTTGCCCAAGAGATTCCTGCACAATTTAATAGGCACCAAGTTAATAAACTGAAGAATGAGTCTAAATATTATGTTTGGAATGATCCATACCTGTGGCGGATATGTAGTGATCAGATTATTAGAAGATGTGTTCCTGATTATAAGTTTTCTTCTGTCTTGAGATTCTGACATACACTTGCATGTGGTGGTCATTTTGGATTTCAGAGAACTGTTAGGAAAGTGTTAGATTCTGGACTATACCGACCCACTTTATTTCATGATCCATATGATTATTGTAAGAGTTGTGAACGCTGTCAACACACTGGAAACATTTCTAGAAAGAATAAAATGCCTCAACAACCATTATTATTTTGTGAAATCTTTGATGTTTGGGGTATTGATTTTATGGGTCCTTTTCCTTTTGAGTATAATCTTCTAGCTTGTGATTATGGTTCTAAGTAGGTGGCGGCAAAGGCCACCAGGACTGATGATTCTTCTGTGGTTGTAGATTTTGTTAGAACTCAGATTTTCTGCAGGTTTGGAATCCCCAGGGCTATCATCAGCAATAAGGGCTCTCATTTTTGTTTGTAACAGGAATATGGAGGCTCTTCTTCGCAAGGCTTCCTTCCCGAAGGCAAAGAACAATGTCCCGAAAGGGACTTCCTTAAGCTCTCAAATAAAGTTTTTAGTGGCTTTTGAAGGGATTTAAACTCTCTTATGTAAAAGGAAAATGAATAAGAGAAGTTGGAGGTTAATTCTCTTAGTTAATCTCTTAATAAAATGTTCAAGAGAACAAAGAAAGAGTTCCTTAATCAATTAATCAATGAAAAGGATTAAGTGAGAACAAGAAA
>JAXGGT010006810.1:0-22015 GCA_035583425.1 Marsdenia floribunda
ATGAAAAGGCTTTTTACCTTTTTAGCCTTGATGAAAATAATATCTTTAATAAGAACACTTAGATTAATTAAAATATGATGTGAAGAACACCAGTAATTTGGCAAAAAAACATTTGGCAGCTAACTACCGACAAGAATCCCGTTGTTGGAAATAGTTTTATTGGTAATTTAATTGCTAATTTGTCATAAAATTATTTACCAACAAAAAATTCGTAGTCAATAATATTTTTGTTGGTAATTTATTTCATATTTGGCCAGAAAATATTTTCCAAGAAATTACCAACAAAAAATCATTGTTGGTAATGCTTTTGTCACTATTTTAAATTGTAATTTAGAGGAAAAGTATTATCTAAATAATTACCAACAAACAATTAATTTCCCATTGATATCTATTATTAGGCAGTTAAAGATAATTTTTATGGACAGATTACTATATAAAATAATTCATTCATAATATTTGTACTTAATTTTTTGTTAGTATTTTAATGCTAATAAATATCATTAATATATCATAATGGATTTTTTTTTTTTTTTATAATTTTAGAAAATTGTCCAACTGCTTATACTAATAACGTTTCGATAGTAATTCTCTTTTGTTCGCAAAAATTTGCTTTGGAAAATTGGCCTGTTTAATCCTCTAACTATTTTCATTAATTAACATAAGTCCACAATCTTTTTTTTTAACCCGTTAAGTCCTACATCTTTTTACAAGCAGCCTATTAAGTTCTTCCGGCCAAAAATTTGAATTTTTCGGCCAAAATTCATCACGTGCGGGGTCATGTAATAATTTTTTAAGGGCAAAATCGTCCTCTTGAGTATTATAAAGTTGTGAACATAGACTAATTGCAAAATCGTCATCTTTATACGAAAAAAATAACTTTATAAGACTCTGCAGTTAGGTTAAGTTCACATCTTTATAATACTCAATAAGACAATTTTGACCTTAAAAAATTATTACGTGCCTGGCACGTGATGAATTTTGACCGAAAAATTCAAATTTTTGGCCGGAAGGACTTAATAGGGTGCTTGTAAAAAGATGTAGGACTTAACAGGTTAAAAAAATAGATTGTGGACTTATGTTAATTAATGAAAATAGTTAGAGGACTAAACCAACCAATTTTCCACTATATTTTGAGGGGCATTTTCATCAACTAAAGATGATAAAAAATATCATATGATTACTCTTTTTTTTTTTTTAGTTGAAAAAATACCCTTAAAATATGAATAACTAACACGAATAGTGAAAGGACCATTTTGATTTGGTTGAAAATTCTTAAGGGACCATTTTAGTTAAAAATAAACATAAAGGACCATTATAGATCAAACTACAAACATAAGGGATAAAATTTGTTATTTATCCATATAAAAACTAATCAACAATTAACGGGGCAAAAGAAGAGGAAAAAACATTTATCTTTTCAGTTCAATAATTCAACTAAAATACTAATAAGCAATAACAATGTCTCAAAAAAACTTGATTTAACCCATTAAATTTTAAAAATGACTGAGAAGAATCATAGGAAAGAATAGTAAATTTTTTTACTAAAGACTAAAAGAAAATTGCTTAAAAGTATAAAATAAACACAATTTAACGAAAAGAATCATTTTGTTTCGGAACGATACAATAACTCCTGTGATAAAATTAATCACTCTAAGTAGAACAAAAAGGGAAGAAAATAGCGTTCTACACGAAAGAAAGAAGAGAGCGTGTGATGATTTTCTTATGCCAAAGTTCTATTCTCAATTTTTTTTTAATTAATTTTCGTTTACAAATTTATGTTTTCAAAATGAATTCATAGAGATTGGGACAAAGAAAATTTTTTCTTTTATAGAATAAAAAAAAAAATTAAATCTTGATTTTTTATTTTATTTTATCTTTTTAACTTATCTAGTTCATAAGAGAAAAAATAGTATATTTTATATATATATAAGATTTTAAAACTTCTACTAGAAGGATTTTTTTGGTAATTTTTTTAATTTTTTTTTTTTTAGTTTTTCATATTTATTTTCACTATTTGTCCGTTATTTTTCTCACAAATGTTTAATTATTACATTTATTTTTTAAAATATTTTATTGTTGCTATTACAAAAGATATTGAAATATTAGTTTTTTTAAATTATTATCTAGTTCTTTTTAAAGTTCATATTTACTCTAGTTATTTAACTTTAACTTTAACTATTTTAAAATTTACTAAAATTATATTGCATTATATTTTTAAAATTTGTTAATTTATTAATTTATTAAATTTATATTTGAATTGTATATGTAGTATAAAAAAATTATGTTAATATAAAATTTATTATATTACTTTATTACATTTTTTTCAATATTTTATTCTTCCTATAATAAAAGATATTGAAATTTTAATTTGTTTTTAATATCTATATCTTTTTAAAGTTCACATTTACTCTACTTATTCCAATTTAACTTTACCTATATTACAATTTATTAAAATTATATTATTTGTATTATATTTTTAAAATTTATTAAATGACTAATTTATTAAATTTATATTTAGATTGTATATGTACTATAATTAAAAAATTATGTTAATAATGAAGGAAATCATTATTTTACTAATATTTTAAAAATATTATGTAATTCACTAGTCTTTTTCTTTAAAAAAAAAAGATATAGCGAGATTTTTTTTTATTTATTGAAATATTCGATAATATTCATCTACTAAACATATATAACATGTAATAAAACTGTATATTATTGTATTTTTCATGACATTTATTCATGAGAAAGTGAAATAAATAATTATAATTTCATACTAAATTAGGCAGAATAATAATTAAATAGCGCTTAAAGATAAATAGAATTATAATAAAATAAGTAAAAATTTATATTCTATATATGAAACATTATATATTTCGTACCTGAAGACGAATTTATTACTAATGTAAGGCGTTGAATCTCCCAAAACATCCTCTACGACATTGTCTGAGGATCAATAAAATTAAAAAACATTTCAATTTAATTATCATTAAAACCGTTAACTTCCTTTTAAGTCAATATTTGTTACTATTTTTAAAATAAAAATTACTAAAATACTTCTAATTTTTTAGATTAGCATGAAAAAATATTTTTAAATTAATTAAAATTTTTATTTAAAAAAAAGAAATAAATATTGACTTAAACACAAGTCAACAACGTTAGTTTTTGACGTTAATTTTATTGATGGTTTAGACAATGTCTTAAGGATCTCTTAGTAGATCTAGGGCCATTTAAGTACGTGTCATAAAGAACATCTTCCTCTAAAAACATTGTCTAAGCCACCAATAAAATTAAAATTAACCTCAAAAACTAACTTTGTTAAATTACTTTAAGTGAATATTTATTACAATTTTTAAAATAAAAATTACTAAAATACTTTTTATTTTATAGATTAATATGAAAAAATATTTTTCAATGCAATTATAATTTTTATTTTTAAAAGGGTAATATATATTGACTTAAATAGAAGTTAAGGGTGTTATTTTTTAAACTTAATTAAACTAACATCTTTTTAATTTTATTGGTGGCTTAGACAATATTTTAAAGAATGTCTTAGGAAATCATATGTCCTAATATATATATATATATATATAAATATTAAAGGCATCATTCAATTTCTTTTAAAAAATTAATTTAAAATTTATATACAACTATTATTTTTTAAATTAAAAATATTTTATTTTAGGTATATAAAAATATTTTTTTTATCGGAATTTTTCTTGTTTATCAAAAATTTGAATTTTTTTAAAATATTCATTTGAGATTATTTTTTATTGATTTTGAATTAGAGGTAATTTATTGTTATTAAAGGAGTTTTGACAAGATTTATTATGTGATACACTTGATTTATATTTTTACGAAAATTGAAATAGATATTAAAAAATAATAATAAAACAATGAATTATTAAAACTTTATCTAATTTATTTTAAATAATTAAAACTATAATTTTTTAAATAATTAATATCTATCTCGATTATCATTTTTAGAAAAAAATATTATAATTTTATATATTTTTTTAAATAAATATATATATATTTAAATTAATTATTATTTTAAAAAAAAAAAAAATTAAAAGCACTTTAACCTCAAATTCTTGACCTATGAAATTATAAATGAATTTGCTGCTAATCGAGAATATTTAATTTTTCAAAATCGTTAATGATATTTATGAAAATATATATATTTTTTAAATAAGAATTTGTGTTTAAGTTTTTTATTTATCTTAATTTACGTTATTTTTTTATAAATTTTATTTTTATACAAAATTAAGTCATATTGTAATTATATTAAAAATTAAAAATTTATAATACTATATTATTTTTTAAAATATAACTTACTTAGTTCGTAGGATAAAAATCAGTATATTATATATATATAAAGGATTTTAAACATTCTTCTAGAAGGATTTTCTTGGCAATATATTTTAACTTTTTTTATAATTTTTTATATTTATTTATACTATTTTTTCTTTGTGTTTTCTCAAAAATTATTCTTGTTCATGTTTAATTATTACATATATTTTTTAATATTTTATTCTTGGTATAATAAAAGTGATTGAAACATTTTATTATTATTATTATTTATATCAATTTAAATTTCACATTTGCTCTACTTACTCAAATTGAACTTTAACTATTTTACAATTTTATCTTTAGTTTATATTATGAATTTTTTCTTTTAATATCTTTTATATTCTCTCATTTTCATTACATTTATCTCCAATTCACATTATTATTAATTCAAAATTTTAACTTTTTAGCAAAATACATGTCTTATAGTAGAAAAGTTAAAAAAATATATGAATAAAAATGCTTAATTACCACTTGATAAATACTTCTTTAATTCTTTTTAGTAATTTTATAAAAGATTTCACATGCATTATATTTTCTTTTTTTTTTTTTCTTTTATAGTGGGATCACTAAGAAGAAGTGAAAAAGTATTTATGAGGAGGTAATTTAGCATTATCAGTCAAAAGTTATCATATGAGGCTACTTATTTATTTGAGGAATCTCAACAGTTAATGTACTTTGGACTTTGTTTTAATATATTTTGTTTTTTGGTGCAGTGTATAGTATATTTTTTATGTAGAAAATACTTATGTTTTTTTGTGGAACAAATTATTTGATACTCAAGTGAAAATTTTGAAATTTAAAGTGACAATGTTATAAATTTAGTTTTATGCATCTATCTTGATGATGTTGTTATTATACTAACTTTAAAAAGTTGGTAATGTATTTAAAAAAATATTAATATTGTTGGTAGATTCACAACCGGATTGCTAATGGAGTTCATGTTGGTAACATTAATATAATAAAAATAATAATTAGTAATTACTACCAATTAAGTAATTTGTTAATTTCACTAAATAATAATATTTGTAATTACCATCCAAAGTTTTCAACAAATGTTTTAGTTGGTATTTGACAAGAAATATCACAAACTAAAATATCAAAACTTTTTATTGGTATTCAACAATAAATATTACCAACAAATATTTTAGTTGATAATCACCAATAAAAGTTTTCCATTGGAAATAACCAACAAGTCATTAATTTATTGGTATTTAACAATAAATATTACCAACAAAAGGATTCTATTGGAAATAACCAACAAAATATCTTGTTGGTAATATATTGTTTAATTGGTAATTATCAACAATAAATTAATAATTTCAATAAATTTACCATCAAAATAATTTATTCTACCAACAAAAATTATGTTGGTAATACTTTTTACCATCGGATTTTTTGTTGGAAATGTCTTTTTCACCAACTAATTATATTGTTTGTAAAAGGGGAAAAACTTGTTGGTAGTTCCCAACTGAACTTATAAAATATAAACTCACATGTAATACCAAACTATCAACAAGAATTTATTTTTATCAACAAGAATTTTTGTTTCTAATTACCAACTTATTGAAATACTCTTATGTTGGTAAAAGTTACCAGCGCACCATGCTTGGTTGGATTTTGTTGGTATTTAAGAAATACCAACAATATTTTACCTATTACAAACAAAATTTTCTAGTTGATAATTAAGTTTTTTCTAGTAGTGTTTGGAAGAATCAAGCCTCTTCTTCAAGCCTTGTAAAATTGTTCTGTTGGTCACCTCTGCTAACCAATTGGTTTGAGGGTGTGCCATAGAAGAGAATCTATGGTCAATTTGCATTTCATTGCAAAAGTCCTGAAACTCAAGAGAGGCAAATTGTGTTCCATTATCCATAATTAGGATCATAGGAATGCCAAATCTAGTAATAACATCATTGAAGAAGAAGTCTTTAATTACCTTTGAGGTAATTGAAGCTAATGGTTTGGCCTCAACCCATTTGGTGAAGTAGTCAATCACTACCACTAAGAATTCCCTATTTCCTGGGGCCTTCGGGAATGGTCCCAAAGGATCCATTTCCCATTGGCAAAAAGGGATCGGATTACATAGTGAGGTAAAAGCCATAGAAGGGTTATGATGAATATTAGCATGAATTTGACATTTGTGGCAAGTTTTTACTAATGTCTTTGCATCTTCTTCCATGGTAGGCCAAAACTAGCCTGTCCTCATGATTTTTCAAGCAAGGCTCCGGGAGCCAATGTGTGCTCCACAAATCCCTTCATGTACTTCTTTAAGAACTTTAACTCCTTCCTGTGGACTTCAACATTTAAGTAAATGCCAGGAGAAAGTTCGTCTATACAAATTGTCACCAATAACAGTGTATCTGGAAGATACCTTTTTAATCTTCATAGCCTCTTTGGGATCATCATGCAAGTCCCCGTTGGCATTGTACATGTAAATTGGATCCATCCACGTAAAGGGAGTATCCTTTGAACCCATAAAGATAAATTCAATGTCAATGGAACGTACTAGCAAAGGTTCAATCCAAATGGTACCCGATGGGTGACCTTGAAGATCATTAAGTTTTAATTTTGATAAAATATCTACTTCATGATTTTTTCTATGAGTGATGTGCTCAACTTTGACATAATCAAATTTTTCTAAATGGCCTTTACACAAGTTGAGATATTTTTGCATATTCTCACTTTTAGTGTCATAAGACCCATTTACATGGTCCACAAGGAGTTGAGAGTCCGTTTGGGCAGTGAGATTTTTAATCCTCAAACTCTCAGTAGCTTTCAACCCTACTAAGAAAGCCTCATACTCTGATTCATTGTTAGTCAAAGTAATCTCATACTTTAAAGCATAAATGAATTTAATACCTTTGGGGCATTTGAATACAAATCCCGCTCCCTTGTGATCCTTTGCAAAGCCATCAGAATAAAGATACCAACATTCTTGAGGAGAAGGAATTTGATCTTTGTTAGCTTGGCTCTTTCGAGGATTGGGAATGGTGCATTCTTGCACAAAATCTGCAAGGACTTGAGCTTCAATAGTTTTTCTTGGAAGATATTCAAGATAAAATTTCGAAAGATCAATTGTCCATTTAAGGAGTCTCCCCGAGGTATCGGGTTTGTGTAAAATTCTCCTAATTAAAGCATTAGTAAACACATGAATAATATGTGATTGAAAATAAGGTTTTAAACTTCTTGAAGTAACTACTACCGCCAAAACATGCTTCTCAAGGTTGGAATATCTAGTTTTTGGGCCTTGAAAGATGTGACTAACGTAGTAGATGGGTTTGAGAATTTCTTCTCTGTTGGCACAATGTACCGAACTGAATGTGTTTAGCCTGATGGCTAAGTAAAGGTGTAAATTTTCACCTAAAATAGGTGACACCAAAATGGGAGGAGAAGAAAGGTATTCTTTTACCTTCTGGATGTCTTCATCGCATTCTTTTGTCTATTGGAAGGGGATCTTGGACTTAACAACTTGATACAAGGGAAATGGATTCTCTCCCTAAGCTAAAAAGAATCTATTTAAGGAAACTATCCTCCCAATGAGTTGTTGAAGTTGCTTTTGGGTGGTTAGGGCCTTCATTTCCATGATTGCCTTAATTTTCTTCGGGTTTGCTTCGATTGCCCAATTGGATACCATGTAGCCCAAAGATTTGTCGGCTTCAACTCCAAATGAATATTTCTTTTGATTCAGCTTTAAGCTATAGTTTTTCAATTTTTTGAAAATTTCCAAAATATTAGCGATGAAGGTATCCCATGTCTTAGACTTTATCAGGATATGATCAATGTATGCTTTGGCATTCTTGCCAATATTTTCCTTCAACATGTTGTTGAAAAGTTCTTGAAATTCAGTCTCTCCATTCTTAAGGCCAAAAGGAATCCTTGTGTAGCAATATAAGCCATCAGGGTGATGAAGGATGTCTTCTCTTCGTCCTCCTTGGCCATGCAAATTTGATGATAGCCTTTATAGGCGTCAAGGAAGGACAAGTACATATGTCACGAAGTAGCATCAACCAGTTGATCAATCTTGGGCATCGGGTATGGACGCTTCGGGATGACTTTGTTCAAATCAATGAAATCTATGCAAACTCTCCAGGATCCATCTGGCTTGGGTACCACCACGGGGTTTGCCAACCACTTTAGAAATATGACCTTCCTAATGGTCTTGGCATTGAGTAAATCAGCCTCTTCCTTCTTGATAACTTCTTGTTTATCCATTGCCAAATTTTTTCACTTTTGACATATAGGCTTTGCATCTATCGAGATCCCGAGACTGTGTTTAGCAAAGGATCTTGGAACAATGCCAAATTCTGAAGGAGACCATGCAAAAACATCTTTGTTGTCGACTTAGCAGTCTAAAAGGTCCTTCTTCAAGATCCAAGAAAGGAACTTCCCGATGGTAACTTTCCTCTTAGGGTGAAGTGCATCAATTTGGAATTCTTCCACATCTGAACATGGGCTTAGACTTGCACTGGCATCTTCAATCCCTATCATGCTGTCAATCTTCTCCATACTTGCTTTATCTTCAATGCTTTCTAAAGTGTTCATGAAGCACTCTTTAGCTAGGCGAATGTCTCCTTGGATTTTATGAGCATCCCCATTTGGCACTGGGATAATGAGTTCCTTGGTGGATGTATTGACCATTGCCTTCATGTGATTTAGGGCTGGTCTTCCAAGTATCATGTTGTATTGAGAAGGGGTCTCAACAAGAATGAACCCTATCAAAATTGACTGAGATTTATTCCATTGGATCTGTAGTGGTCTTGTCCCGATGGCATATATGATTGAGCTGAGAACCCCATCAATGGTATTTGCACTAGGTTTACCTTCTCCATCGGGATAGATATTCTTTTAAATGCATCTGCATACAAAATGTTAGCAGAACTACCAGTATCTACTAATATATGTTTAATGAAAAAATTTTCAATCAAAAGAGAGATGACTAAAGGCTTGTCATTATGAAAATTAATATGATAAACAGAAGTATGACTTAACCTTAGCTTTTTAAACCTTTGTTCTCCTTCACAAACTAGTGAGATCATATTTATCACCTTTGGCTCTTCTTGTTTGGATGAATTGTCGAAACTTGCTGGGTTCATGTTGGGTTGCCATCAGTAAGTTGCTTTGCCACAAATTCAAGTAATTGCCCTCTCTTGATGGCATTCTCAATTTCTTTTTTCAAAGAAAAAAAATTTTTCGTTGTGTGCCCTATATCCTTACGATAGGCACAATAAAAATTTTTGTTTGTTTTCTCCATAGGAATGGAGATCTTCTTGGGTGCAAGTAGAATGCCAAGAGATTCTACTTGACTGAGTATGTATGCTCTGAAAACTGTCCAAGGTGTGTAGGAGCTATTTCCCAAAGGTCTCCAAGAACTTTGTCAATCGAGATATGAAGATCTTCAATCATATTGGGATCGGGAATAACTATCTTTGCTCTTGTAGGAATTTTGACTGTATTGAGGTCTAACCCCATTGTCTCTTCTAGAATCTCCGTGAAACTGAGGAACTGTAAACTCGTCCTTGCCAAATCTTTGTTTTTTGACTGGAAGCTTGTTATCAAATTTGTACATTTCCCTTTCAATCCTTCTTAATTCTCTTTTGGAACGTTCTAGTTCCTCTCCTTTTATTCACTTAGCAATCTTTCGAAATAATTGCATTGTGGTTTGTGGTTGAAGGACATTTAGCTTCTCTGAATATCTTCCAGGCTTGAGGCCGTTGCAAAAAGCCTCAATGTAAGAAGCCTCCGTACAATTTTGAACTATCAATGTCTCCTCGTTGAACCTCTTGAAGTAGGCCAAAAGTTTTTCATCATGCCTTTGCCTAACATTATGTAGGTGTATACGAGGTCTCTTCTGTAGTGAATAGGTAGCAAAATGTTGAATGGGCATTGTTCCAAAATGATGAAAGCTCTCAATACTGTTAGGGGGAAGTGAGAGAAATCAATCTAAAGCCTATCCTGAAAGAGTATTAGGCAAACACTTACAAAGTAAAGTATCATATGTTGCATACATGAACATAGCAGTGGTATAATATTTCAAATGAGTTTCTAGATCTAAGGAACCATTACACCTAGCTGATGAAGGCGGTTTAAAATTTAATGGAAATGTAAGTGTTTGATACTCATACTTTAATGGATTAGAAGCAATAATATTCCAAGGTGTTGATGATGGTTGAAATATAGGTAACAAATGCTTCAATTGAACATACATATCATGAATTTTATTATCAGTAGCAGAAGAATGATGAAGTTAAGAAGTAGACTTAGCTTTCTTTATTGGAGTAAAATGGTCATCCATGTTGTGAGGGCGTGGTGGTGAGGAACCAATGAGATTGACCATTGGTACCTTATTGAAAGGTGCATTTGGATTTGGATTTGAAGGTCCCAATCGAATTACCTCATTGGAAGGTGGTTCATGTCGAGGCAATGTTGCACTACTAGAGGCTTCATGATTTTGAGTTGCTTGCTTCTTTTGGTGTTCTTGAGCTTCCATGAATCGAAGATATTCTTCTAACTTCTTCTTGTGAGACAACATAAACTCAATGTCTTTACCTCATTCCAAAGTTCTATGGAATTCCTCATCGATGTCATCATCAGATAGATTCCCTTCTTGATTATCCATGATGTTGCCCTCACAAGGATTTAGGATGTGAGGTGGTGTTGTGAACTTACTCTAGAACAGTGTCCATTGGAGGTGGTGGAATTGGTGCTTGAACTGCCGGTGGGTTGTCCTCA
Organism: Marsdenia floribunda; assembly: GCA_035583425.1. Classification (NCBI taxonomy): domain Eukaryota; kingdom Viridiplantae; phylum Streptophyta; class Magnoliopsida; order Gentianales; family Apocynaceae; genus Marsdenia; species Marsdenia floribunda. The sequence continues at coordinate 11,080 of JAXGGT010006810.1, forward strand.
GGAGTTGTGCTAGCAATAGGTGTATAGGAACGAACTGTCTTTCTTGTTTTCATTCCGCTTATACGGTGGGCGCCAATCTGATGTGGGTGAAAATCAATAAAACTATTCTCTATTAAGAGAAAAAAGTAAGTGAAAATAAGAGAGGAAACTGTAGTAAACTTGAGAGCACAAAGAAGGAATAAATCCTCAAAGAGGAAAGGAAAAGCTTCCAAAAAAGGAAAACTAGGGTTCCCAAAGGAGGATTAGGGTTTCCCAAGGATGGCTAGGCAAATTCCCGAAAGGGAAATGGTGAAATGCTCAAAAGTGAGGGGGAATTCCCAAAAGAGTAGCCTTCTTCCCGAAAGTAATGCCAAATGTCCCGAAAGGAACTTTCTTCGGCTTCCTTAGTGAAGTTTTAATGGCTTTCAAGCAGCTTTGAACTCTTGTGTAAAAATGAAGTGAATAAGAGAATTTAGAGGTTAATTCTCTTAGTTAATATCTCAAAAAGTGTTCAAAAGAAAAAAGAAAGAGTTCCTTAAACGATTAATCCTTGAAGAGGATTAATTAAGAACAAGAAAACTCTAAGTGAAATAAGAGAGAGAGACAGAGAATAAGAGAGAGAAAGAGAGAGTTTAGGTATAAAGTTCATGCCCTCATTCTTGTTCAAGAGTCTCCTATTTATAGGAGTTAATTGTCATCCTCGGGATATTTTTGAGGGAGTTATGAACGGTTATTATGAGTGTTGTCTAAGTAATTAGTCAGCTTATCATTAAATATCAAAAGTTGTTGACCAACGAAAGTGTTCTTTGAAGAAGATTTAGAATGAAAAGGCTTTTTACTTTTTTAGCCTTGAAGGAAATAATATCTTTAATAAGAACACTTAAATTAATTAAAATAATGGTGTTTAAGCACACCAAATATCATTATCAAAACTACAAAATTTAATTCATATATCAAAAATGTTTAAGGGGGTCAACCATTCAAATACATTCACATTTTAGAACTTAATCAAAATCAATTTATTTCATTTCATGTCAAATAAAAAATGAATAAAAAGAACTATTATTTTCAAAAGACATAATAACATTATCAAAACTACAAAATTTAATTATAACGTCAAACTAGTTTAAAATGCTAAGAATCCAATTAAACTTATATTTTGAGACTCAAAAAAAAAAAAAAAAAAATCATTTCAATTCATTTGTATTTTCATATGTTATGACATAATTAAATACAAAGCTAATGAGTCATTTATTATATTCAATTCCTAACTTTATGCCCGTTAGAAAATGGTCATTCCATTTTCTTTTGGATTGACATTTTATCCATGCCAACGGACTCATTTCATTTGAAATAGGCATGTTCTCTAGTCCACATAGATAAATTAGCCCCAACAATCATTATAATAAAATTTTTGGGGATAATATATTTGCAATTCAATCATTTTCAATGAATTTAATTCTAAAATCAAAGTGTATTGTGACATGTTATTATATCAAAATATTTGTCTCCTTACAAGGTTTTGTGGTATTATATGAAAATCATTTTCAATGCACTTTTTAATCCCAAACTTCAATCAATCACTTTCTAAAATACAAAAACTGTTAAATTTAGGGATAATTTATTAAGATTTTTATTTAAATTTAGGACCACTGGCTAAAAGACACCATATAAAAGAGACCTTGGTAGACAAAATTCTTTTTGTTAAAGGGATTGTAATGGCCAAAATGTTATCCATCAAATATAAGTGTTGAGAATAAGTTTCTTTGTTACAGGGATCTTATTGGCTAAAATATGTCGTATAAAAGGGACCATGTTGGAAAAAATTACTTTTGTTATAGGGACCGTAATAGCCAAATAATACATGAGAAACATATTCTTATTGAATAATTTCTTAAAAATGCTTCACTTTGTTTAATGCAACCGTGATTTTGTATTAAATTAAAACAAAAGGTAAAAGAATGTTCTTCATCTTGTTCTTCACCATGTTCTTTTCACACTCATAGCCTTATATGTTCTCTTCACACTTGATCATTCATAGCCTTATATGTTCTCTTCACACTTGATCATACTGTACAACAAATCCCTACACACTATTCCAAGCAATCTAGCTAAACAATCAAGAATTTCAATACATTTGATTATGGACCTTGTACTATTAGCGAATATATCCACAAAGAATTATTAGTAAAGTCCAATCATTTATAAAAGATCACTAGACTAATGATCCAAGAGATGATTTTTCATTGTGGAAACTAATTCCCTACGTGATGGACCATCACTACAAGAAAACTAAAAATTTGTTACAGTCAAATCTGTCGTAAATTGAGATTTACGACGCATTTACGGTGGAAGAAGCCATCAATAAAACAATGGATGAAAATTGCAAGGGAAAAGGAAAGTCGTCACAAATTTTAATGAATTTGCAACCCAAATTTCTTTTGATCAAAGAAGTAATTTTGCGATGGAATTACAATGATATTTTCGTTTAGGTAGTCATCACTGATTGCAACTACTTTACAACAACCAATTATTAATCTATTGCAAATCCCTCACTGATTGTGACAGCTTTGCGAGGGAATGATATGTGAAACATACTAAGTCCATTGTAAATCCCTCATTAACTACGACGATTTTGCGAAGAAAACGTATGTGATACATATTAAGTCTATCACAAATCCTCACTAATTGCGACAGATTTGCAATATTAAGTCCATAAAAATCCAACACTAATTGCGATGGATTTGTAATGGCTTGACTACCGCAAATAATGAGTTTCCTTGTCAATCTGTCACTATCCGCGACAACATTCACTTGCAATGCCCTTGCATTTTTTTTTTTAAAATGTTAAATATATTTTTTAATAATTTAATATTTGCTAATTATATTTATATTAAAGAACTTAAATAAAAATAACAATTAAATTATAGAAATCCAATGTTGTTTAAAATATTAATTTATATAAATCCAAATAGGATAACATAATCAAAATTACAATAATATTATCGAATAACATAAATAAAATTATGATAATATAAAATGACCTATAATAAAAATCTTAATAATATATAGTGCAAGAAAAGAGAGTTACGAAGAACAATGATAGGGCTTCATATAGGCTTAACTTCTATTTCATTTACACTAAAAAAGCTGCTTTAATTTCTATTTTGGTGCAACAGTCTCATTTTCTATTTCATTTGCATTGAAAAAGCCATTTTGATTTCTATTGTGGGGCAATGGTCTTGTTTACTTCATCTGAGAAAAGAGAATATACATATTAAGGAATCTATATATTTCAAATTACATTATATTGTAGGAACTAACTTTGATTAACAGATGCAATCAACATAAATGATCTCATGCTAGCCCAAATTCAAGACATGATCAGAAATAGTCTTCTGAGTGACAACTTTTATTAAAACTCATGTGATCAAATAATTGTACATCCTACTAACAACCCTAGTCCTTGAACAACCTATCATTTTTTTTTTATATTTAACATTTGCTTGCATGCATCCATGCACTTGGACCATATTTAAATGTTCAAAATGGACCCTACCTTGTATAATGTGCAAATAACACAAGATCATTGAGGATTTGTAGCAGCCAAAATAGTGCTTGTCACAGCCGCATAAAGAGCTTGCTCTAATGCTTCTTCATCAATTTCCCTTTTCAATTTAAAAAGATTCAAAAATATTAATCTAGAAATCTAATTCTAAATTTGTGGTATACAAAACTTAGGTCAAACACATAAAGAGATAATCAACCACATAGGAAAATTATTAAAGGTAACACTGGAGAGATTCAACATAAAGGCAAGTCTGTGATGACATGGTCAAGTCAAATTCTATTGGAGTTGCAATTCATATTTTCAGGAAAGATACATAATATAAGTTCAAGAAAACTAAAAGTAGCTTCTTGTAACTTCTATTACTCGACCTGCTTTCTGTTCAATAACTAATACAGGATGACCCATAAAATAAAATGTCTTTGCCTAATGAAAAAATTGAATGAAAAGTGACCTTGTCCAGTAAGTGCTGCATAAGACGGTTAAGCTCCTGTAATGCTTTATCCCCCTGTCTGCGTGTTTCATTCAAATCTTTCTCAAACTTTTGCAGAGGGAGTTTCATTTCTTCCTTGCTAAAGAATCCCTCAGATGAAGGTACCTTCTTAATTTAAATAATTTCATTAAATTAAAACCAATAAAGGAAGTGAAAAAAATGAACATGACATGAAGATTCTTCTAACATTTCTTCTTTTGAAAATAGGAAATAACTAATCTATCAATACATGTACTTTCTAAATTGAATTGAAATCCCTTGGTAAGAGGTGATATCAACCTTCAACTAATTCTTCATCACAGAAAAAGGTGTTGGAATGTATACCCTCAAACACTATGTATTCTGAATGATTATATTGCAATAAAATAGTTATTTATTCAATTTATTTTGCTCCTTATATTATTGTGCATTTAAACATTCAAGTATGACAAGTAATGGTTTATGTGATCGGTCGTTCTTCACATTAAGGTATAGACCATGGGTACTTATTGTACAAGTAAAAGTATGTTCTTAGTCATTTGATGGAACTGGGCAATTCATCTAGGTAAGACTAATATGTCATGATTTCCAATGAGGAATGGTTTACTTAAAATCAGTGACTAGTTCACTACCGTCATAGCGTATTTTGAATACGTAGAACTGGACCTGTAGTAGTTGTTGGTAAGGATTAAATTTCACGGCCATCGTCAAACTGGCCAAGATTAAATTAAACTAGAAAGTAATATAGTGTTCACCAGGTCATCTCCCAAGGAAGCCCTAATCGTTAAATCAAATTTAAGAAATCATTTAACAAAAGTTCATAAACAAATAAACAAATGAGATGAAATTAAATGTAAACAGTAATGAGAGACCATAATTAGTCCGGGGTTGATGCATCCAGTTTAATCCTTCCTAGTGCTTCTAAATATTTCTGAATTGCAATTCTAATCCCTTGATTGAATTTTAATTTGGAATTCCAAATCAGATCCGATCACCTACTAACAATCTATCATAATTTGATTAAGCACTAATAGATTTCCTAGACAATCGTCTGATCCATCTACTCATTATCAATCTAAGATTCATGAAAATCAAGGTAATCCATGAATCCATGAAACATCCAAATTTGAAAACAATTAAAAAGAGATAATCGCATAAGTTCAGTTAACAATCGCCAACAAAACTAAGTTCAATCTCAAAAATTCAGCCCAATGAATAATCATTCAATTTCATTAACTAATGCAATCAAATCTAAAAATCAGAATACAACCTAAAATAAATGATGTTCTGGAACTCTGAATTGCCTTGGAAGCATCTTCCCTTCGATTGATTACAGGGGTTTTTACGATGCCATTACAGAATTTTCTTTCTCTTCCATGATCTTCGAGAATCCTCGCTTTTCTGATCTCTCTTCTCTCTCTTTCACGATCATCTCTCCCTAAGTCTTCTTAGGGTTCCTCTTTTTTTTTTTTTTCTTGTTTTTGGACTTCACGGGCCCCTCAAATTCTAGCCCAAATCTGCTAGGATATTGGGTATGAACAAAGCTAAAACATGAGGCCTTCAAGGTCGTTTGGCGTGGGGCCTAAAATAGAATAAAAGAACAATTAATTAAAAACCCAACAATTTAATATCAATATCATTAAAGCATAATAATCCAAATAACACATAAAAAATCCTAAGAATGGTAGAGAAGATATATTAAATACTAAGCATAGAGGGTCCAAAATATATAAATCCATATGTTATTAGTAGACTCTCTCAAAGTATTATAATTATAGAGACAAGACTATTACTACTACAGCGTGGATGGATACGCTCATACTTGAGTATGAGTTGGTGGTCTGTCGAAGCTAGAGTTTTACTCTTTGATATATGTTGGGTGAGATTTCTTTTGTGAGATCAATATCCTTGTATATTGGGTGTACTACTTTAGTTAGTTAAAACAGACTCATTCAAAAGAGTTTATATGCCTCACTTAGTGAGGATTAATCACCCCCCTTGTGATTGTTTAGGATAATCTAAATGATCCAAGCCCCTACGAATGTGACCTTAGAATGTGTGCTTTAAGGTAGATCTCAATATTAAGTAAGTACATTTGACTGAGTCATGGATTATCAGACTAAAAATCTAAGGATGGTACATATCTTTGAGATGGGTGTTAGTACATTTCTCCTGTCTCATTGATGGGTGTTACATAGAGGGGTATTTCTGTCATTTCACCAATAGGTAGGAGACTATGCTTTAGCAATATTATTCTTGGGGTCAATATTTCCATATAGTTATGAATGAGAATATTTAAAATGATAAAATACAGTCATTCGATAGTAAGGTTATTTTGGTCATTTTAGTAGCCATGAATAATATGTCTTTTGCACCCCAGAGTAGCTCAAGTTACCTTGGTGTTGCTTAAACACAATCTGGGCTTCTTGGATAATTGATTGGAAGGGAAATTAAATTTATTCTAAGAGACAATTTAATTAATTTTTGGGTTGGAATAAATTAATTAATTAATTGGGCTGATATACGTTGATATATATCAAGAGTCTAATTAGAATTAATTAATTATTCTTGGGTATTTTATATGGCCCAAAAAAGACAATTAATTAATTAAGAGGATTGGTCTAGTCTTGGACAGATTTTTTGGGCACAAAACCTAGCCCTTTTAGGACTATGAAATTTTGGTCATTAGGAATTTATCAAGTCATTCGCTGGTTGATATTGTTGAGGTAGTATCCAAGTACGTTTCAGTTTTCCTTTTAGATAAGATAGCTGATTTTTCAATTTCCTATTCATACGGGAAGACTATACCTAAAAGGAATTATATTAAAAGGAATTGAACCCTAGAAAAACTCCAATTATATGTGCTGCCTCTCTCCCTCCTCCTTTGGTCCTCTCTCTCCCTCTCTAGCAGATTTTTAATCTACTAAATGCTCTCACCAAACTAAGCTTAGAACAAGGAAGAGTCATACTCCAGAAGGCCAAAAGGAAGAAACTTGAAGCTTTATACCTAGTCTGGCTGTAATATAATTTTAGACGATCAAATAGGTAATTCTTCTCCGATCAGGCGGAAAATTTTACAGTAGTTCGAGGAGACATATTTCTTCAATCTAAACGGTGGAGATCAAATTTCAAATGTTGCAATTTGGGATATTAATTCCACAACATAAATTATGTCTTCAGTCCGACATTCAGAATCATTTAGATGATTGGAGAACCAATTCATCTCCAATCAAGTTGAATTTGGATAGAAGATAGAAGAGACTTTATCCTTCAATCTGAACGGTGGAGACCTACTTTCAACGGTGGAATTCAAAGATATTGGTTCCACAATACAAACTTTGTTTTCTGTAATTCTATTTAAGAAGTTTGAAAACGATTTATGTGAAGGAGTAGAGGATTGGCCGAAATCCCTGTGGAAGAGCTGGTGCCATCTTCATCCCTTCCATTTCAAGTTGAAGCAGAAGTTCCAGTACAACCTATCCCAATAAGTACTTTCTTCTAGATGTGGCTCATAAAAAAATTGAATTTTTTCCGCTACATTGTTACTTTAATTTTTTTTTCGATCCTTCAGAGTCATACTCCGGAAGGCTAAAAGGAAGAAGCTTGAAAGCGTTTCATGCGAAGGAGTAGAAGATTGGCTGAAATCCCTGTGAAAGAGTCGGTGCCATCTTCATCCCTTCCATTGCAAGTTTAAGCTGAAGTTCTAGTACAACCCGTCCCTTTCGTTCTTTAATCCGCAACCGACAAGAAAAAGTAAGTACTTTCTTCTAGATGTGACTTGTAAAACTGAATTTTTCTGTTGCATTGTTGATTTAATGTTTTCCCGATCCTTCAAAAGGGTTACCAATTCAATACTTATAAAGAAGCACAGTTGGAGAACTTCTATAATTTTTTTCTATCTGCAGCCCCTCAGGGTTTCTAAACTGCATAGTGATTACTCAAAGGGAATAATTCATTGGGACAGTCAAGCAACATTCTACTAGAATATCTCAAATTCTAGAGCATCAATTTCACTTTTAAGTTTAATCTCTGAGAGAGCCTTACTTGATGCTGGAGCAAGCTTTGAGCTTTTTGAAGTGCTTGCTTCCATGAGGTTTTATCATTCCTTTTGTTCATTGGTGGCACATATATAGTGTATCTCGATGAGTCCATTGATACCAAAGGCTTCCCTGCCCTTACCTCTCATATTCTCTTGCAAGCATTGCATGATCCTATAATTAGTACAACAAAAGGAAATTTATAGTAAAAAGGAAAAAACATTTAAAATCTCCTAGCTAGAGCATATAAGGCTATTGTTCCTAAATAGTTCCATACCCCCAAAAGAAAACATTTCAAATATCTTATTTTAAAAAATAGAAAACTACCCCCAAATAGTTAAACATGTTTTTCTTATTGATTAATAAGTTCAACTTCAACAAACTCTAAGGAAACAATAATTTAGAACAAAATCTAATACAATTTATACACAAAAGATAGATAAATATTATTATAGGCCAAAGAAAACGTGATAATCTACATTGAAATGCACATCAAAATGGAAAGAAGAGAGTAAAACCTTAGGAATCAACATTTCAACTAAGATGTAGAAAAAAACATTGCTAAGTTAACTAAAAAAAAAAAATGGAAAAAAGGAATTAGATTCAGTTGAGACCTCGAAATTGAATTTTGGAAGAACAGGCAAATCTTCAATGAAATCAGTGGGCTCTTTAGAACTGAGACGCATTTCTTCTTCAACAAAACGGTTGGCCTCTTTAGCCTCATTAGGGTCACCTTGGCTCCAACAACCAGGCAGGCAGCTTTGACAGCACAGCCTCTAACATTAAAATGTCTACGTTGTTCATATTTGCATTCGAAGATGCCATTCGTTAAATTCCCAAAAACCTTTCTCACCAGCCAGGGGTTTGTTTTGCTATTAACAAAGAAAAATTAATTATGATTATCAACTTGTTCTACCTAATTAAAACAGAAGCAAATATAAAAATTTTTATTAGTTAATGAATTAGGTAAAACAATCCATATCAATTGAATTTTCAACTTGTTCTACCTAATTAAAACACAAGAAAAAGAACAACGGGGAAAAACTCGAACAAATCACACAAGTTTGAATTCCTTATTTTTCTTGTCTATTTTCCAACTAAAGTATAGTTGAGATTAATCTTTACCAATTAAATTAAACATATGAAATCCAAAATAAAATAAAATAAATCCTAGAAAAATCATTAAACCCTATAAAAAGAAAAAAAAAATCAAGAAAAAAAACCATACATTCATAAATAGAAAGGATGAATAGAAAAATATCTTGTTGATACAATTCAGCTAAAACGACAGGATATTGTACTATTTTTTAAAATTAAATTTAATAATAATAATAAAAGCTTAAATCAAACTTAATTAAAATGAAAACAAAAAAGTAATATTGGAAAACCATCTTTGATATATAAGTAAAAATATTTTATTATAAGTATTTTATGCCTTTTTACTCTTGATTTTTTAACTCATTTTTTTCAATGAAAAATATGTATTTTTGAGTAAAGGGTCAACAACCTAAACCCTAAACCCTTGACCATCAAAATTATTAAATGTTATTTAAAAAATTGAATATATTAAAAAAATATATGTGGATTGGGCTTATCCTCTTTTTTTTTTTTTTTTTTGTAAGCCTGCTATCCAAAAGAGCCCATATGAAATGAATTTTATAGCCCCTTCAAAAATCCCTTGCTATATACAAGGGCTAATTTGTTGTTGTAAATCCATCACAAAATGACACTCACAAACTCTTCAAAATTTATAACAACCATTTAGTCAATGCAAATTGGTCGTAATACTGACAGATATCTTATGGTCGTAAATCCCTTGAAATTCGTCATTATATGCGAGGGCTAATTCTCCGTCGCAAATCCATCACAAAATGACACTCGCAAGTTCGTCAAAATTTGTGACGGCTATATAGTTAATACAAACCTATCATAATTATAGACAGATATATTTAGGTCATAAATCCCTCACAAATAACGATGGAATTGTGAGATGGCTAGTCAATGTGTTCACTCCATATTGTACGTTGTTGTTGTGCCCTTGCAAATTGTGGCAGATCCTAGTAGTACATTCGCCATTATCTTCGTCATTGAAACTATTACCTACAACAACATGACCAATCACCACGTAGGAAATTGGTTTCTATCACAAAGGAAATGATGACCGAGTATAAACCCTCTCTTCTATCATCATCTCCCAAGGACATATTTTGTACGATCTGAATTTGAAATATAGAGAAGGTGTGCAAACTTAAATAATAACAAAATTAAGGTTGAAGAGCAACCAAATCGTTTTCTTCATTAATATGAGGAGAAAAATTAATCGTTTCAGTTATATTTCATATTGTACAATAATTTCAAAGAATGTCCTGTGTTAGAGGGTCCTTGTTGGATAAATAACCATGCATTAAAGAGACCTTATTGGACATATATCCAAGGTAGTGAATCATCTAAATTGATTTCACATGTTAAAAATAATTTATTAGATAACTATTCATGCATTACAGGGAACATGTTAGATAAATAACCATGCGTTAAAGGTACTTTGTTGGACAAATATTTATTCTAATGAAACACTCCTTATAAATTTATTTCATGTGTTAAAAAGGGATAAATATTCCTATGTCAGAGGGACCTTGTTGGATAACTAACCATTTGATAAAGGGACCTTATTGGATAGTGGTAAAGAATTAAATTCGCGGTTATTGTCAAACTGCCCAAGATTAATTTAAACTAGAAAGCAATATAGTGCTCACCAAGTCATCTCTCAAGGAAGCCCTAATCGTCAAATCAAAATTAAGAACCCTGGAAAAAAGGGAGATTTTTATGTTTAACAAATAATTTCCAAAGCAATTAAACTAAATAAATTTGGATGCAAACACA
>JAXGGT010006839.1:0-22000 GCA_035583425.1 Marsdenia floribunda
ACGCCTTCTTCAAACATTCAAAGTGTTCTTCGAGGCGTTCTTCATCAAATTAGCTGAGGAGGCTTCAACAACAAAAGGTTCGGTGTTTGTCACCAAATCTCGTTCGATCCAAGAATCAAGGACATCACCAACAAATTGGCGTTTCCTGTTGAAAAGAAGAATCGGAGGGTCCTTTTTGCAAATTAGGGAAATTGCAAGAGATTTGTACCCACATATTTTAATAAATTTATTTATCCATATTTTTCTTGTCTCTAATTTTGCAGACTCAAAATTTATTTGAGAATAGGATCATCTGGGTTGGAGCGAGTGGAAATGGTGGACGAATGTAAAGGTTTATTAGAAAAAACAGACGAGAACGAACAGATAATTGGAAATGAACGGGTAGATTTAGATGATCTGGTTGATGGAGGAGGTGGGAGGGGAGGGGAGGAAGTAGAAAAAAGTGATTCTAGTTATCATAGTCTTGTGGATGATGTTCCGGTGGATGAAGGGGACGATGATGAAAACAGTTCTCTTGAACGTGATGAAGAATGGGTAGTGAAAGATTACGAAAGTGCCATGTCAGACGATGATGAACGATTTCCTGCGAAGGAGAAAGAGAAAATTGATTTTCATGGAGTTAGGGTAATAAAAATGGGCTATTTGTGGACAAGAAACGGTAGACGATGTGGAGTGGTGTATAGGTATCATGGGCAAGAGGTAGTGATGCCTTATATAGACGAAGAGAATGAAGATCTATTAAATTTATACGAGGCTGCAGGTGATGAGATTGCCCGGATTGAACCTGATATCGTCCTTAGTGAAGAGAAAGAGGAAAAAGGTAGGTGTTGCTCAATACTTGATATTTGAGTTTGATTTAGACGAAGAGAAAGAGTATATGTTGAGGCGGGATTATGATTTGGACAAAGAGTACGAAATTATTTATCCCGGCGGCGATATGCATGCCAACGATTGTCCGGAGGATGGCATAGTGGTTTATATCGCACAATTAAGAGCGGGTTTAAGGTTTCCAGTGCATAAACTATTTGAAGACATTGTAAGGTTTTGGCAGATTAATTTGGGGCAAATATTACCAAATGGAATTAGGGTGATTATAGGTTTTATTATTTTGTGTAAAATCAGTGGGGTAGTGGTTAGCTTAGATACATTTAGACATTTGTTTACGATTCAGCAGACGTATGGGACGAAGGAAGGACGTGGCTTTTATTATTTCGATCGTCGTCCTGGTTCATCACCGCTGATTGATCAGCCAACTAGTGTTCATGATTGGAAAAAACGATTTTTTTTTATTTGAGGCATCAAGGCTTTCGGGACTTAATTCAGCCCTGGAATTACAGGTTTCGTCTAAGTAACCAATTTAGACATTATGCGAGTGGGGAGAAAATGAGTACTGATGTTATGAAGTTAAATACGTTGAGATTTAAGTTAGATGTCTATTTGGATTGGCCATTGGGTTTGCTTGAAGCTGCAAGGTTGGCGGGAGAACGAGTTGTGAACCTTTCTTGGCTAAGTATGATTAATTTTATTTTTGATCGTCTCTTTTTATTGATGGAATTTTGATTAACTTTTTCTTGTGGTCGTCCAAATTGGTTCATTTGAAATTCTTAGCTGATCTTTTACTGAAATTTTCAATTGATTTTTAACCTCTGTTTTATGATCGTCTGCTTCACGGTTGTCTGAAGTTCTTATTTAAATTTTTGGTTTCTTTTGTGGTTATTGATATTGTGATCGTTTGATATTGTTGCGTAGATTTTTAATTCTGTCCTTGTGATCGTCCGTATCGCGATCGTCTGAGATTCTTGTTTAAATTTTGGGTTTTTTATTATTGTTGTTAATATTGTGATCGTATGATATTGGGTAAATTTTTAACTTTGTTCTTGTGATTGTTTGTACTGTGATCATCCAAGGTTCTTGTTTAAATTTTTGGATTTTTCTTGTGGTAGTTGATACCGTGATCGTCTGAGATCTATTTGTAATATTAAAGTTTTGTTTTGTAATCGTCTATTTGTTTTATTTATTTATTTTTTTGTTACTTACAGTTTTCTCTGAGCTTGTATGTTTTATAGGAGCAGGCGTAACATAGGCCATTGCTAAAGCTCTTCTAGCCAAGAAGAACAAAAGGAAACAAGACGATGGTAAATTTATGATTCTGTGTAATAAAGTTCTGAATTCTCCTCCTCGTAAGGGAAATTATTCGTTTGATGGTGTTTTGTATTATGCTCCAGGGCAATTTGTTGAGAAAGAGAAGAAAGCTAAACATGATCAAGGGAAGAAGAGTGAGGAGCCATCATCAAAAGAGACAACGAAGAGGGGATCATCTGGTGTGAAAGCTGGGACTCCTAAGGAGGGTGGTGCAACAGTTAGAAAGAAAGTTACTACCAAGAAAGATTCTGAAGCTGGCAAGAATATTTGTGTTTTGGAAGAGATGATGGGAAAGGAGCTTCCTTCATCCAAACAAGACGAGAAAGATAAAGGTAAAACCAAAGCTTTTGATACCAAAATTTTCAAGGATAAGGGGATAAAGTTTGTGCCTGAATGGAACGTGACTACTAAAGGCAAGCTGTGCAACGCCAAAGACTTTAAAGATTATTTGATGAAAGGGTATCCTCCCAGTGAGACTGTTGCTTTGGGCAAGTATAGCTTGGGTGATTTGGAAGGATACTGGCTCAGGAAGAAATGTGAAGTGAGTGATCGTCTGTATAAGAATGATGTTTTGATATCTTTTTAATTGATTCTTATTTTGTTGATTCTTTGGCATCATCTTTTTAAATTTATGAGTGAAATGTCGTTGGCAAAATCAAGGTTGGAGGAAGAATTTAGTGTGGAGAAAATGAAAGTGGAGATGTTGCAAAAGCAGATAGATAATCTGAATGTGGCTGCTAGCGCTTAGGAAACCAAATATTGGGAGGAGAATGCGTGTCGGACGAAATGGGAAGGGGCAACAAAGTTTTTGAAAGAGAAGTATGAAGACGAGGATGAGAACACTAACGCTCGGACTTTCAATTTTTGTAAAGAAGCTTTTCTAAAATCAGAAGAGTGTTAGAATTTTATCAACCGGATGAATTTGGTGACTATTAGGGATACCTTTAAACAGGCATCGTCTTTTATCTTCGATAAACATCCTGATTTTGTTTCCTAAGGAGCTCCAGGTTTATTTTGATGAGGAATTTAGTAAGACTTACGTGATGCCTTGGGAAGATGATTGTGATTTGAATTCACTGCTAAGGAAGTTTCCTACACCTGATAATTCTGATGAAGAAGGTGGCCAAGAAGAGAATACGGTGATGGAGCAAGGAGAAAATGGTCGAAATATTTTAAGGCCTGTGGACGATGGGGTGAGTGCCCAATGGATCATGACAGAAGAAAGTGTTGGTGGCTTACCAACTGAAGGTGTTGAGACGATGGAGGATGGAGAGCGAGGGATGATGAACGTGGACCTATCGTCTGGGAATTGATTTTTGATTTGTATTTTTTTGTTTTGATGATGTAAAGGATTGACAATTTTTTGAAAATTGTGAATTAGGGGTAAACTGATGCCTTTGTTATTTTTGTAGTCTTTGGGGGGATGTGAATAGTATTTCTTGGATGACATTGAATTTCTTTAGTATTCTGTTGTTTCTTTTTTGTACGATGTGGATATATATATATATATATAAATGGGAAACTAATAATACTAATAATAATGAAATATTGATGATAAATGTTGTATATTACTGTAAATGCGAAAATAGTAGAAATTTTCAGTGACTTGTCTAGAAAGAATGGAGAATATAAAAAGGTTAAGATCTGTAAGATGATGAGAAATATAATATTCCTGTGGATCGAACTATGTTTTATGGGAAGAATTTTTTCAAATTTTTAGTATTCCAGGTGCGAGCAAGTTCTCTTCCATTCATGTCTTGGAGTTTATAGCTTCCGTTGTCGTTATCTTTTTTGATGAAATATGGTCCTTCCCAAGTTTGATCAAGTTTTCGGCTTGGTTCTTGTCTGCTCACTTCGTTTTTGCGGAGGACTAGATTTCCCGTTGTCAAAGGTTTGGGTTTTACACTTTTGCTGTGATATTGATTTAGTAGTCGCTTGTAATGTGCCTCTTTTTGCGCGGCTTTTTCTCTAACTTTGTCCAGCATGTGAAGATTTTCTACAATTTTTTGGTTGTTGTTCGTCTCATCAAAGAATTTTGTTCGTAAAGATGAGCTGCCAATTTCTACCGGAGTCAGTGCTTCAACTCCAAAACATAAGTTGAAAGGAGATTCACCTGTTCTGGTGTTAGGATTAGTGCGATATGACCACAAAACATGAGGCAGTTCTTCTATCCATCGTCCTTTGGCTGAATCAAGTCTTTTCTTCAATCCTTGGAGAATGATGCGGTTTGTAACTTCAGCAAGTCCATTTGTTTGTGGATGACCTACAGATGAAAAATGATGATCTATGAGAAGTTCAGTGCAGAGGATCTGGAAATCCTTGGATTCGAATTGAGTTCCATTATCTGTGATTAGGGTTTTTGGGTGCCGAATCTAGTGATTATGTCATTCCAAAAGAAATCTCTGGCCTTTTGAGAAGTGATAGTGGCAGCAGGCTTTGCTTCTGCCCATTTTGTGAAATAATCAACAGCTACAAATAGGAATTGAAGTCCTCCGACAGCTTTTAGAAAAGGTCCCAAGATATCCATGCCCCATTGGTAAAAGGGAATGGGCAAGATAACAAATGTAATTCATATGCTAAAAGATGGTGGAGATTTGCATGAATCTGATACTTCTCGCATTTTTGAACGAACTTTAGGGCATCTCCTTCCATAGTTGGCCAAAAATATCCTACCCTCATGATTTTGCGGACTAGGCCTCGAGCGCCGATATGAGCACCACAGATTCCTTCATGGATTTCCCGCGCCTTCGTCTTCAGTTATGCATTTTAATAGTGGCCAAGAGAAGCCTCTTCTGTATAGCAAGTCGTTCACAATGGTGTATCTCGAGGCGGATGATCTGATCTTCTTTGCTACTTGGTGATCGTCTGGGAGGAGTCCGTTTTTTATGTATGAAAATATAGTGGTGGTCCAGGTAAATTCTATATTCAAAGTCATAATTTCATTGGCTTTGATGGATCGTTTAGCCAGAGGTTCTAGCTAGCAACCTTGCATGGGAGGGCTAGTTTTAACTTTGATAATGCATCTGCTTCCATATTTTGTTGTCAGGGAATGTGTTCTACTTCAAGATATGTAAAAGAAGATGAGAGATTTTGCACTTTGTCCAGATATTTTAGCATATTTTCTTCTTTGGCTTTGTATGAGCCATTGATTTGTCCTGCAAGAACTTGTGAATCAGTTTTTATTATGAGTGAGCAAATATTGAGACTTATGGCAGTACGGAGGGTGGCTAGCAGAGCTTCATATTCTGATTCATTGTTGGTGATGGAGAAGTTGTATTTTAGTGCATAGGCCAAACGAATGCCTTGATTATTCTTAAATATGAAACTCGCGCCTTTTGAATGAGTGGAAGAAGATCCATCAATGTAAGCAATCCAACAATTTTGTAAGCTTGGCACATGAGTGTGATTGTCTGGGGCGGATGGAATTTTTGGAATTGTGCATTCTACCAGGAAGTCAGATAGAGCTTGAGCTCTGATAACTTTTCTGGGGCAAAAATCAATCGTGTGTCCAGACAATTCAATAGCCCATTTCATTAGTCGTCCTGAAGCATCTGAGTTGTATAGTACTTGTCTGATAAGAACATTTGTGAAGACGATGATGTCATGTCTTTGGAAATATTGGATCAATTTGCAGGATGTGATGATTAACATCAAAACATGTTTTTCAATAGTTGAATATCGAAGCTCTGGTCTTTGCATTAAATGACTTAGTTAATATATAGGATAATCTGCGTTCTGCCTTGTGACAGAGAACTGAACTTAAAACTTCCGCAGAGACAAACAAGTGTAGATTTAAGATTTCGTCTGGATTTGGAGAGACTATAAGTGGCGGGTTGCTCAAGTAAGTTTTGAGATCTTCAAAAGGTGTTTGACATTCTTTGGTCCAAGTAAAAGATGAGGATTTTAAGTTGCGAAGAATTTTATAAAAAGGAAGAGATTTTTCACCTGATTTTGCTAGAAATCTTTTGAGGGCTATAATGCGTCCAGTAAGTCTTTGAACTTCTTTCACATTTTGAGGGGGTTGCATATCTAAGAGGGCTTGGATTTTTGATCGATTTGCTTCGATGCCTCTGTGTGATACCATATATCCAAGAAAATTTTCAACTTCTATTCCAAAAGAACATTTCTTCGGGTTCAGTTTCATGCCATGTAAGCGAATGGTGTCAAAGATTTCTCGTAGATCATCCAAGAATTGTGATGCTTCCTTGGTCTTGATGAGGATGTCGTCTATGTGTGCTTCTATATTTCATCCCATTTGAGTTGCAAACATTCAATTTACCATGTTCTGGAATTCTGCGCCTACATTCTTTAGTCTGAAAGGTATGCTCCTGTAACAATATAATCCATGAGGGGTGATGAAAGAAGTTTTGTCTTCGTCTTCTTCGGATCTGGATGTGGCATCGATAAGTTGATCAATCTTTGGTAATGGGAACGACCTTTTTGGAATGTGTTTGTTTACATATGTGAAGTTGATACACATTCGTCAGGATCCATCTGGTTTTGGGACGAGCACTAGGTTTGAAACCTAAGTTGGGAACCAAACGTTCCGAATGATACCAGCATTCAACATATCTACGACTACCCTTTTAATGGCTTCCTGTGTATCTGTGGTGAAAAATCGTCTCTTTTGGACGATGGGCTTGGTGGAAGGTGAGATACCGAGGTGATGTTCCACGAAGTGGCGGGGGATGATGCCCAGGTCTTGGGATGACCATGCAAAGATGTCTTGGAAATTACGGAGGACTCGTTTAAGATCTTCCTTAAGTTGGGAAGGGAGACGATGTCCAATTTTGAGAATCTTTTCAGCTTGGTTCAAGACCTGGAATTCTTCTATTTCAGCAAGAGGTTCGATTCTTTCAGCTAAAGGTGTATCGGGAGTCTTCATTGCTTCACAATGTTCGGCTTGTTCTATAACCATGAGGAAACAGCTTTGTGCTTGTGTTATGTCGCCCTGGATCATGTGGAAGGTTCCATTGACAGCCATGGTGATTTCATTTCTGAATGTGCTTATGTGAGCTTTCATTTGATTGAGTCATGGCCTCCCCAAGATTACGTTGTATACTGCTGGAGCGTCTACTACTAGGAAATTTACAAATTCAGTAACAAAATTGTTAGAACTTCCCCATTTGACTGGTAGTTTTACCTGGCCTTTGGTGAAGATTGTAGCTCCTGTGAATCCAATGAAGGGAATGCGATCATCCATAATTGAAGATGATGGAACGTTCATGGCCTTGACAGCTTCTAGGTAGATGATGTTGGCTGAGCTTCCAGTATCTATCAGGATTCTCTTGACTAGGCAATCGTGATGTTTAATGAGATGACCAATAGACAATTGTTATTTGTGGCATCTGTGCATTGACGTTTTCCTCTATGTATATCTTCCTGAGGACGTGATGAAATTCCTAAGATCATGTTGATAATTTTCAAAAGCTTTTCATCTCTTGTTGTTTGTCCAGACTTGTTTATGTATTCCTAGAAGTAACCTTTTTGTATAGCTGCTTCAATGTTCCGTTTTAGAGAGAAACAATCGTCTGTGAGATGACCTATGTCATTATGGTATTTGCAAAATTTCGATTTATCTCTCTTGGCTCTAGGAGCAAATATTGGTCTTCGAGTTGGAAGAAGATCAGGATCTTTCAGTTATTACAGAATGATAGATCGTCTGATAGTTAGAGGAGTGAACTTTAGTTGATCGTCGTTGGGGTTGAGATGAGGAAAATACTTGTCTCTGAACTCCGGGTCGTTGTGAATGCTAAGTTGTCTCCTTGGGTGATAGTTTGAATGTGAAAGTGTCTGGCGCGTTGGGGTGGATTGTGGTGCATTTGTGTGGTAGGAATCCCGCGGGGGATGAGCATTAGCTTGATGGGGCTTCCTGAAATAGGATTCTCGGGAGGAAAACCTCTTGAAAGTTGGATTGATGTGACTGGGAGCATAGGAATGAGGACGATCTCTTTGATTGTTATCTCTCCTGGGGTTTGCTTTCATCAATTCGTCTTGTTCAAATTGTCTGATTTTCCGCTTTGATTTTTCTAAGTTTTCTCCATTGACCCACTTGTTAATTTTGTCCAAAAGTTCTATCATCGCATGGGGCTGCATAATGTTCAATTTTTCTGAATAACAGCCTGGACGGAGGCCATTACAAAAAGCCTCAATGTAAGATTCGTCTGTCAGATTGTAGACTTGTAGACTTTCATCATAGAATTGTTTTGAATAATCTGATAATGGTTCTCCAGACCTTTGTCTGATATGTAAAAAGTGTGTTCTTAGCTTCTTTAGTGAGCGGCTACTAACAAATCATTGGAGAAACAAGTCACCCAATTGGTCGAAAGAAGAAATGCTCTTGGAGCATGGAGATGAGAACCAATCTAATGTTCGTCCACCTAAAGAACTAGCAAAGTAGTAGCATAGGAGGAGATCATTGGCAGATTAGGTGATCATCATGGTAATATAGCGTCTGATGTGGTCTTCTTGGTCGGATGAGCCAGTGAACTTCTCCAAGGAAGGAAGTTTGAAGTCCCTTGGTGTTTCTGCTAAAAAACAAGCATCAATTAGTGGATTTGATTTTAAAATATTCCATGGTCGTTTTACCGATGGATGGGCAGAAATAGTGTTTGGCAACGAGACTGGTGGATCTGTTGTTGGTAATACCTTGACAGTTGGAGGAGTGGGATCGTCTGAATGGAAGTTTCTTGGCTGCAGGCCGAGATTTTGTGATCTGTCAGGAGCAGGTTGTGATCGTCTAAGGGTAGCACTTGGGAAGAGATCCGGCTTGCCTTGTTGCTGGAAAGTGTGTATATTATCACCAGTTTGTTCCTCAGCATGTTCAGGATTTGCTTTGGGTTATCGAGAGGCGAGGAAAACCTTAAAATCGTCCATATGTGTAAGCAGAAAAGCCAGATTATCCGCATGCTTTGGATAGTCTAGGATGTGGTCACAGCGTCCACTGGTGACCAATCGTGCAGGAGACATATCCCGGTGTTTGCGTCTGCCTTGAGATGAAATTGCTACCCCAATGGAATAAGTGTGGTGGTCCTTGGAGCGAGGTGGGGGCTCCGTGATTACTGGGAGTTTAGCTAGCATGGGCGAAGGCTGGGGGGATGGTCCCAGAGGAAGCATGTGGTGTGGTGGTATGGAAGATGTGAAACCCGGAGGCGGTGGATTGGTTGCGCATCAGCGGCGGGGAGAGTGGGATCCATTGTTTCTAGGAGAGAGGAGGTTCGAAGAGTTCGGTGGGTGCCAATTATG
The DNA here is from genome assembly GCA_035583425.1 of Marsdenia floribunda. Taxonomy (NCBI): domain Eukaryota; kingdom Viridiplantae; phylum Streptophyta; class Magnoliopsida; order Gentianales; family Apocynaceae; genus Marsdenia; species Marsdenia floribunda. The sequence goes on from JAXGGT010006839.1 coordinate 9,388, forward strand.
ATGTGGAGATTAACCTGAGTTGAATGCAAATCAGTCCTTTTTGGTCGATTTCCCTTGTTCGCTTCCTGAGCAAAGTTCTTTATCTTGCAAAAGCAAAAGCCAAAACTAGAGAGGTTCCCTAGACGGCTCCTCCGATGCTTAAGTTAGAATAAATTCAGAGAGCTCAAAGTAAAGTGAAAAAAGTATGAGAGAGAGTTAAAGTCCACTTGACTGGTTTAAGGGTTTTATGTTCTATTTATAGGGTAATAGTTCTATATGTTTATGATTCCTAATCCTAGTATGAAAAGAATTCTTAGTTAAGAAATATTTAATAATAATAATGGGCATGAATTCTAATGTTAATAGGAGAAGGATTAGGATAATAACAATAACAATAATAATAATTATTATTATCGACTCTTACCATAATGCCCTTTCAAAAATTAAAATAAATATTGACGAGGTATCAAACATTTCTATAATGCCCTTTCAAAAATTTATTAAAATAAATATTGATGAAGTATCGAATATTACCATAATGCCCTTTCAAAAATTGATTAAAATAAATTTTGACGAAGTATCGAATGTTACCATAAGGTATGTAATGAAAATAATAAGGTCATCAAAAAAGAAAATAAAAAGACCATTTTCTTTCTCCCCCATTTTTTTTTTTTTTCATATTAAAGATCAAAATTCTTCTACTTTAATGGCATCACAGAGCATTTCATAAGCATCTTTAGGCCTTGATTTATTGACTCCTGCCACTGTGAACCAAACTTTATTAGATTTGTATCCTTCAACGCTCACACCCGTAACTTTTACGCAAACCATTACCACCTTAGTTTTCATCCCTTCAATTCCGACCAACTTCCCTCTCGACAATGTCCCTTTCACACGAGTTGCATACCTGCAACCGATGAATCGTTGAAGCAAACTTCACATGCAGATGGTAAGTAGACTGTGAGTTTTCCCTTTGTTTCCTCGAATTAATAACATGTTATGTTCTGTGGAAACAGACCTGCCCGTAGGTTGTATTCCCGCAGGAGTTCTCGGAGTGACTTCATTTGTTTACCTGTTCATCATCATCTTCCATCACCAAGAATGTTGTGTATAATAGTAATAATGAAACTCTATTTGTTTGTTTATACCTTTAAGTTTGTTGAATATCTATTTTTCCTTTTCTTCAACTGTGTTGGAGAAAGTCTGGGGAATCAATGAGTCAGGGTTAGTTAAAGATCCAAAATCCTTACCATCAACCAACATAGAATTACCAAAATGAAAAATGATCCCTTTTCCGAATTACTGTTTTAGTCAGTCATGTGTTTATTAGGTGGACAATTACTGTTTTACAGTGCAAATCTTGGATTTCAAATGCATAATCCATGTCAAACTTATTGTTCAAAAATGTCATAATCCATAATGTGAATCAGAAGAAAAGAGGGAGGAGTGGGCAAGGAACTAAATCCATTCAAGAGACAGAGAGAGAAGTCCAAAAGGGTGCCATGTCTAAATAACTTGATGAAACAGGATAGCAATGGCTAGTACAGAGCAAGAAGACAACACACCTCTTTGAAACGAGGAAGAAAAAACAAAACAAAACAAAAAAAGAACTCATAATCTTAATGGATCTGAAGGTAAGCCTTTAGACTAGTATTAAAGAACAGTAAAGTCTTCATTCGGAAACTGACAATCAATGCTAGAAAAGAAAAAGAAAAGGAAAAAAGGGAGAATCTGTTGAATTGTGCTTCAACTGCTGCAGTATTTTCACATGTTTTTTTGTTTGCTTGACTGTTTCTTAGTCAATAGTTGTTTCCTGATTTTTAGGAAGTGGTTAGTCATGGGAATGTGTATTTCATGAATCCCTAATTTTTTGTTCATAAGTTATTTTTTACTCTATTTAAGGTTGTTATCAGAATAATAAAAATACAGAGAATTTTCCAGCAAAGAATATTTCATTTTCTTCTTCTTATTTGATAACTAGTTCCATCAAATTGGTATCAAAGCTCTCTTCTTGAGGGACCTGTGATTGAGAGATTTTTTGAATCTTTGCTCTCTATTTTGATTGATTCTGAAACCCCTTTTACTGCTCTAACACCACCAGTTTTCAATGGTGAAGGCTATCATACTTGGGCAGCAAGGATGGAAGCTCATCTTGAGGCAAATGATCTGTGAGAAGCTATGGAGGACGACTACGAAGTTCCTCCATTACATGTTAATCCAAACATAGAACAAATCAAGAATCAAAAAGATAAGAAATCAAGAAAGTCCAAGGCAAGGTCTACACTATTTGTTGCAGTTTCTTCTGAGATTTTTGTCAAAATCATGACAATAAAACCTGTTTTTGAACAATGGAATTTTCTGAAGAAGGAATATGAAGGAGATGAGAGGATTAAGGGATTGAAAATTTTGAATCTCATCAGAGAATTTAAGCTTCAGAGGATGAAAGATTCTGAGATAGTAAAGGAATACTCTGACAGACTGCTTGGAATCTCAAACAAAGTAAGATTGCTTGGCTCTGAATTTTTTGATTCTAGAATAGTTCAAAAAATCCTTGTAACAGTACCTGAAAGGTTTGAAGCTACTATTTCCACAATTGAAAATACTAAAGATATGTCAAAAATCAGTTTGGTAGAATTAATGCATGCTTTGCAAGCCCAAGAACAGAAAAGACTCATGAGATTTGAAGGATTTGTTGAAGGAGCACTAGCTGCAAGTACTCAAGGTAGAAAAGAGAAGAAGTATGATAGAAATAAAAAAGGAAACTCTAGTTTTGTTTCTCCTAACACCAATAAGGGAACAAAATCTGATTTTCCTCCATGTAAACATTGTGGTAAAAAGGGTCAACCACCTTTCAAACGTTGGAGAAGACCAAACCAACAATGTGAAAAGTGACAGAAAATGGGACATTACCAAAGAATTTGCAAGAGCAACATCCAACAACAGACTATGACACAAGTAAATTTACAGCAAAAGAATGTTGCTCAGGTTGCAGACAAGGAAGAAGAAGAGCAACTCTTTGTAGCTAGTTGCTTTGCAACCTGCTCTCCAAGTGAGAAGTGGCTGATTGACAGTAGTTGTACCAACCACATAACTTTTGATCATGAACTCTTCAAGGAATTGGACACCTCAGTTACTTCAAAAGTTAAGATTAGTAATGGGGAGTACATTGCAGTCAAGGGAAAAGGTACAGTAGCAATTGAAAGCATTTCAGGTACAAAGCTCATCAAAGATGTATTATTTGTACCTAATATCAATCAAAATTTGTTGAGTGTTGGTCAATTGATTCAGAAAGGTTTCAAAGTTATTTTTGAAACAAGTCAGTGTTTAATCAAAGATGTTGAAGGAAACGATGTGTTTAAAATAAAAATGTAAGGGAAGAGCTTTGCACTTGATCCACTGGAGGAGGAGCAAACTCTTCAACAAAGGTTCACATAGAAGTTTGGCACAAGAGGCTTGGGCACTTTAATCATAAAGCTGCAGTAATTTTGCAGAGGAAGGAATTGAAACAAGGTATTCCTTACCTTGAATCTGAAATTCCAGATTGTAAAGTTTGTCAACAAGGAAAACAATCAAGACTTTCCTTCAAACAAGCAACTTGGAGAGCTATTGGAAATTTGTAGTTGATACACACTGATTTGGCTGGACCTCACAAAACTCCATCTCTTATAGGTATTTCCTAATTTTCATTGATGACTATTCTAGAATGTGTTGGATTTATTTTCTCATATTTAAGTCTGAAGTTGTTGGAGTCTTTCAAAAATTCAAGCAGTGAATTGAAACACAAAGTGGTCATAGAATTCAAACTTTGAGATCTGATAATGGCAAGGAGTACACTTCAAGTCAATTTAATCTATATTGTGAAGAAGTGGGGATTGAACATCAACTCACAGCTCCATATGCTCCACAACAAAATGGAGTCAGTGAGAGAAAGAATCGTACTATAATGGAAATGGCTAGATGCTTGATGTTTGAAAAAAAATTTCCAAGGGAATATTGGGCAGAAGCAGAACAAACTGCTGTTTTTCTTCTCAATAGGTTGCCTACAAAAGCTGTAGTTGGAAAAACTCCATATGAAGCATGGTATGGTTTTAAACCTTCTTTTAAAAAATCTCAAAGTATTAGGATGTTTGTGCTTTGTTTATGTTCCTCAGATAGAAAGGGACAAATTGGATAAAAAGGCAGAAGCAAGAATTTTTGTTGGTTACAGTACAATCTCTAAAGCTTATAGAATTTTCCAATCAAACACTATGAAAATTTTAATAAGCAGAGATGTACATTTCATGAAGAATGAGGAGTGGGATTCGAAAGGAAAGCAATCAATGTTGGTTCCTGACCAAGTTCCAAAATTACAACTCAAAGAAGATGAGTTGATTGATGATATTCCTCTTAGAGGTATGAGACTACTTTCTGACATTTATCAAAGATGCAATATAGCTGTATTTGAACATGCAGATTTTTGGGAAGCTGAGAAAGATCTGAAATGGATTATTGCAATGAAGGAAGAACTCAAGATGATTGAAAAAAATCAGACTTGGAAGTTGGTGAAAGGACCCACAAATAGAAAAGTGATTGGAGTAAAGTGGGTATTTAGAACCAAGTTAAATCCTGATAAATCAATCAACAAGCATAAAGCTAGGCTTGTTGCAAAAGGGTATGCTCAAATTTTTTGTGTTGATTTTTTGGATAATTTCGCTCCTGTTGCTAGATTAGAAACAATCAGATTACTGCTTGCAATAGTTGCCCAAAAGGGCTGGAAAGTCCATCAATTAGATGTTAAATCAGCATTCCTAAATGGTTTTTTTGGAGGAGTTGATTTATGTTGAGCAACCTGAGGGTCTTATTGCTAAAGGGCATGAAGATGATGTATACTTACTCAAGAAGGTTTTGTATGGATTAAAACAAGCTCCAAGAGCTTGGTACAACAGAATTGATAGCACTTAATGCAATTAGATTTCAAAAAAAGCCTTAGTGAAGCTACTCTTCATGTCAAAGGTGATGCAATAAATTTTGTAATTGTTTCACTATATGTGGATGATTTGTTGATTACAGGAAGTAATGAAGAACTTGTGAGACAATTCAAAGAAGATATGAAGCAAATCTTTGAAATGACAAATTTAGGAGAGATGATTTATTTTCTTGGAATGGAGATAAATCAGAAAAATGAAGAAATGTTTATCTGTCAAACAAAGTATGCTAAAGAGATTCTTAAAAATTCAAAATGGATGAATGTAAAAGTGTTGATACTCCAATGTGTCAAAAGGAGAAGTTGAGTAAGGAAGACGAAACTGATAAGGTTGATGAAACTTTCTATAGAAGTCTAGTAGGTTATTTGATGTATCTAACAACTACAAGACCAGACATCCTACATTCTGTAAGCCTATTATCTAGATTTACAAATTGTGCAACTGAAGCACATCTCAGAGCTGCTAAAAGAGTCCTTAGATATGTTAAAGGGACATTGAACTATGGAATAAAATCTAGTTCAAATCAGGATTGTGTTCTGCAGGGCTACTCTGATACTAATTGGGGAGGTTCACAAGATATGAGAAGTACTTCAGGAAATTCTCATGCTGCTCCAAGAAACAAAATACTGTGGCACAATCTACAGTAGAAGTTGAACTTATTGCAGCCACTGCTGCTGCAAGTCAAGCTTTCTGGTTAAGAAAATTGTTAATGGATTTGAATTTGAAACAAGAAGGAAGTATTTGTTGATAATCAGGTTGCAATTTCTATCTTTTATGATCCTATTTTTCATGGGAAAACTAAGCACTTCAATATCAAGTTATTCTTTCTTAGAGACATGCAAAAATATGGTTCAATCAGTTTGAAGTACTACAAGTCTGCTCTTCAATTAGCCGATATATTTACGAAGCCATTGCCAAAAAGTAACTTTGAGTTTCTTAGACAGAAAATTGGAGTTTGTAGCAGCCAAAGCAAGGAGGAGTGTTAAGTTGTGGTTCAACTGCTGCAGTATTTTCACATGTTTTTTTGTTGCTTGACTGTTTCTTAGTCAATAGTTGTTTGCTGATTTTTAGGAAGTGGTTAGTCATGAGAATGTATTTTTCATGAAGCCCTAATTTTCTGTTCATCAGTTAGTTTTTACTCTATTTAAGGTTGTTATCAGAATAATAAAAACACAGAGAATTTTTCAGCAAAGAATATTTCATTTTCTTCTTCTTATTTGATAACTAATCTCCATCAGAATCATTACAGAGAGGTCTTGGGAAATGTTGGAGATCTCTTCTTTGGCTTTCTTGGAAACCCAAAATATACCAGCTTTCAAACTCCCAACTTTGGTTAAAGCTTTATCCATTTATTCAGAAAAATTGGTATCTTTCTCCACACCTACACACACACAACACATAAATCTCAAGTGAAATTTTGCATTCTATTCTCTCCTCTCCCACTTTCTCCCTCACTCTAGATTTAGAGATGAGATGTGAAGAGGAATTCCTGTAAACGAAGGTTGGATCTTTGGCCTCTTCTCAGACACTCTATCCTTTGTCTTTGTTCAGATTTTTCTTCTTGCGGTGTGTGTCCCAACCCAAGCCAAATCATCAAAAGCTTGTCCGATCAAAGAAAATAACGCCGCCACAAATTATTTGTGAATTACTCCTTCCCTCGCTCTACTTCTGTCTTTTTTTTTTTTTTTTTTTTAAGTAGGATAAAAGTATTTTTTAACTATATCATACTTGATTAATCCATTGGTCATTCTAAATAACACACCATACAATAGTGGTTGAGGCTCCAAACTGGAGTAATTGCATGAGGATTCGAACTTAAATCATTCATTTAAGCGAAATAAAGCTTCAGATCACTTCAAACAACCCCAAGTTGGTCCCTCTACTTCTTCTCGGTTACCTTAATTTTAATATATTTTTTAAAATATATAAAATTTGTCCAATAAATTAAAAATTTAACAAAAAAATTAATTCAATTAATTATAATTTTACTTATAAACTAAGAATTATTATAAATGCATTATTTTTTTGTTGCCAACTACGGTATTCAAGCAAGTCCCACCACAGTGGGAAGTTATCTTTCAATCATACCATATTTGAATAATCCATTAGTTGGACCGAGTAGCACACTTGCAATGGTGGTGAAGCTCCCAACTGGGATAACTACATACATGAGAATTCAAACTCGAATCTTTCACTTAAATGGAATAAAATTGCGACCACTTCAATCATCCCCAAGTTGGTTATAAATGAATTATTTGATAATTCATTAAAGAGTACTTAATCAACGATAAGAATTTTATGTTAAAAAAAAAAAAAAAAAAATTGAAATTTTTTGTATTTAATATAACTTGAATATTTTAAATCATACGCATAACTGTCCGAGTCAAGCAATAATATTGTAATTTTTGGTAATAAAACGCAACAAAAATAAAGTAAATATGAATAAATTGTGGAAGCAATGGTGAGTTGTCTTTCTCACTTTCATAATTATACTTACACATTAATCAACTTCAGACTTCAGAGTGACATTTGTTTGTTGGCCATCTAAAATTAAAAAATTAAACACTCAGTTGTGATTATTTTATTTTCTAAATTTTGTTATATTTGATTTTAATTTTTTTAGATTTATTTTTAAATATTTATTATTTTTACTTAAATTATATTTTGTCTCAAAAAAAATTAGAATTACAAAGATATAATTTATTTAACATCTAAAATATTAAAATAAAATAAAATATCTGGGATTAAACATACCAAAATTTTAAATATTTAGAACTAAATACATTAATATTGTTTAAAAAAAAAATATTTTATCTTTGTGTTTAATTATAAAAGTGTTAAAAGAAAAATATTAATAAATATTACATTGGAAAATTGATGAATTTGATCTCAATCTTTCGACTATTGGTATGGTTGGTCCATTTTCTTTATTTTTTATTTAGTAGATATTAAATATATAATAAGTTAGTGCATTTGATTCTTTCCTTCACAAAATTTGACTTCTCCAAACATAAATTTTGTGAAAAAAGGACCAAATGCATCAACTTATTATACATTAGAGATCTATTGAATAAAAAAAAAAAAATTAACCACACATAAGTAAATATTAAAAACTAAATTCACTAATTTTTCTATTATATTAACAAATAATAGGTAATTTGATTATAATTTTTTATTAATTTTAAGGTTTTTTCGTCGTCCATAACATGACTATCTTGTCAAATTAATTATAAAAATTTTAAATGTATTATATATAATAATTTTAATTTAAAAAAGGAAAATTCGTCCATTTAGTCCTTGAAGTATTGCATTTCCGCCCACTAGATCTCTATATTTTTTTTCTACCTAGTAGGTCCTCATAATTTTTACAAGCCACCAGTTTGGTCCTTTCGACCAATAATTCAGGCAAGTCTCCAGTTGGTCAAATTTAGTTAGGGGTAAAATCGACCTTTCACTAAAATTTATCCTCCAACGGCTGAAAATTCACCTATTTAGTCCCTGAAGTAGTGATTTTTTGTCAATTAGGTCCTTATTTTTCTTTTCTTCCTAATAGGTCCCATAGTTTTTACGTGCAACTAGTTTGGTCCTTCCGACTAATAATTCAGGCCAGTCTCCAATTGGTCAAATTTAGTTAGAAGTAAAATCGACCTTTCACTAAAATTTTCCTCCCAATTTTCCCTCCAATGAAATCGACCTTGTTGCAGCATCATCAAATGATATTTGCGAAGAAGAACCAGCTTACATCCCAGATGGTCTAGCAATAAAATTTTTCGTCTGGCTCCCTAATAAGTAGACGGTGGATTGTTGTTATCCAAGTTCAATCTCTATTGTGATAATAGCAGATTGATGAACGACACAAGGGATGAAACTGATTGCAAGGTTAACAATTCAGGTATGATTCCTCAGTTCTTTGTTTCTAAATTACGAAACCTGTCAAGAAGGTGTAGTTCAGTTGGTAACATCCTCACTTATGATCCAAGAGGTCATGAGTTCAAGACACGACAGAGGCGAAAATGCCTTAAATTTCAAAAAAAAAAAAAAAATTACGAAACCTAAAAGAGTATATCGTCATTCAATTAGGTAGATGAATTTCATACTTTCTACAATGTGTTCTTGTAGATTCAAAGAAGAAGAAACTAATTCAAGAGAAATTTGTGAGGGTTCATCTACTTCTGCACAAACTCTTGTCTTACATGAAGAAATTCCCAAGATTCCTCGGAATCAATTGTTCCTAAAGTCCTCTGCTGCAACGTCTATTGGCCACTGTAAAGATTTATTTACTCAAATTCTTCTTCACTTGTCTCCAGTATCCCTCCTCCAGTTCTAATGTGTTTCCAAGCAAGGGCACTCGATAATCTCAGGTTCTGATTTTCATTGCCTTCACAATTGGAAGTTTCACACCTATTTCTTGTTACCTAATTAGGGCATGATGCCCTAATATTGTTTAGGTGAAGAAATTTTGAGCTTAATTTTGTCTCTTTCAGTGGGGAAATCATAAGGACAATGTATTCTATCACTGCCCGATTGAGGAGCGCTTTTTTTTTTTTGGGAAATCTTTGGATTGCATTCTTGCAATGGATTGTTATGCATTGATTTTCTTTTGGATCATGATCAGAGAGAATTCAGGGAAGAATTTTAGTGAAAGATCGATTTTACCCCTAACTAAATTTGACCAACTGGAGACTTGCCTGAATTATTAATCGGAAGGACCAAACTAGTGGCCTGTAAAAACTATGAGGACCTACTAGGCAGAAAAGAAAGATAAGGACCTAATTGGCGAAAAATCACTACTTCAGGGACTAAATTGGTGAATTTTTCAGCCATTGGAGGGTAAATTTTAGTGAAAGGTCAATTTTACCCATAACTAAATTTGACCAACCGAAGACTTGCCGAAATTATTGGTCGGAAGGACCAAACTGGTGGCCCGTAAAAACTATGAGGACCTACTAGGCAGGAAAAAAAAAAAAGATAGAGATTTAGTAGGTGAAAACACAATACTTCAGAGACTAAATAGGCGAATTTTCCTTTAAAAAATGACAATGCAAATATTAAAAAAAAAATGGGTAAGGGCACCCATGACACCTGAACTTTTCCCCATTCCTGATTTTGCACTCGAACTTTTTTTCGTCCCAAACTTGCACCTCCGTCAGTTTTTTCCGTCAGGTTTAAAAAGTCAGTCATTTGTTTGATTTTCTAAGGGGGTAATTTTGTCCTCCTCATGCACGAGAAGTTACAGATGAGACAAAATTTCACTTTGGTGGGTATTGCAAAGATCAACTTGAAATAAAAATTTAAACTTTCTTCTTCTTCTTCTTTGTTCATTCTAGTTGATGGTGACCATGAAATTCTTCACAGAAGTTCTGAAAAACTAAATGCAAGTGAGAAATTAATTGAGTTTCTGTTGGAGTTTTTGTGCAAAGTTTGTATTTCATCAAGTAAGATTTGAAAATGTCGTTCGACTGGAAGATTAGACATAGAAATCACAATCACATTGACCCGTTTACTCTCTATGGTAAGAAACTGAATAAAACCTCTCTTTTGTTGTTTGAAAGGTCTAAAATATCTATGTCGTTTCTGTGCATGTTAATGTTTAGTTTTTTTAAGTTCAAATCGGTGCAGGTATTTGAAATGCTTTGTTAATGGGTGTTCGATTGTTGTTATTGGAATTACTTGTTAGTTATGTTGTTGATTTTTTCTTTTTATTTGCTTTACTATATTATGGGGGAAGTATAAATTTTAAATCTTTGTTGCATTGTCATGGTTTATATGCGGATGTCGATGATGATTTCTTTACTCTAAAACTGTATTATAGGGGTCAATGGTTTGAAGAAAGGGGGTATCGTAGTTTTCATGGTAGGAATTGGAAGTTTGTGGATTACTGTAATAAAGATAGAATGAGTATTTTAGACATAAATGCGATGCTCAAAAAAGCTAGCAACCACAAGGGTCCTATGTTGTACTCTTACTTGGAACCTATGGGGGATTTTAAAACTGGACTTAAACTGGTAGCAAGAGATGAGGATATTTTGTGTATGCGTGAATGGGTTCAACGTTTCAAAATGATTGAGTTTTACTATGAAAACAGAGAAAAAATGAAATTATAAAAATCTTGAAAAATTAGCCTTGTAAGAAGTTGGAACGAAAAAAACTTCTGTTGTAATAGAACAACTAGATGATGATAATGCAGATCATTATTATGCTAGAAGAAAGACTGTAAATAAACAAGTAAATGCTAGGAGGAAAAAACCATTACTATTAGGTTGGCATGGAAGTGGAACCGATGAGGTGCTAAATTTTTCACTAAGTTGTGAAAAAAGACCTTGTGCTCTTAGGGAAAACCTTGAGAGTATAGTCGTGCCGCTCTCGGTTTCAGGGCATGACATTTAAACTATCACGACCCGAGCCTATGAGCTTGTGCCACGACTATGGGCCTGGTGGTACCTATAGTCAACTACTTAGTACCGTCCTCGCTGTATCAAAAGGGATATCCCGAGTTGACAATGACTACCTAGACCCACACTTATATTCCATGACATATTTATATATATTTTCAATGTGGAACGGGGTATCACATTCGGGCCCGTGAGCTCGGGTCGTGACAATTAATGAGATTAAAAATGATAAAAATACTCTTCATACGTAAAATTAAAAAATTATCAAAATTTTAGTAGAAGCGCCCATTTGTCCAATTGAAAATAAAATAGGAATTTAATTGTTCAAAGAATGAGAATAATAACTTATTTATCCAAACGATAAAAATATGAGGATTAAAAGGGGTAATTTTTCTTTCTTTCCACATCAGATTAGTACTAATCAGGAGTAAGAGATTCACCCTCTCATTCATTCACAGAACAGTCAGTCTTGGTTTGAACTGGGATGACAATGACACAGTACTATCTTTTAACACTTTGAAAAATTGATAATTCATTTGCAAACAGTTGGGAAACAACAAAAGAATTGGACATATTTACCAGCAAAAATTGAGGGGCAATATGGAGTTTGTCCCTTGTTTACATGATGAAGAATATGACAAAATGAAGAAAGGCCTATAACCCTGTTTGTATTGGTATATGAACTCTATTTTTAACAATTCAAAAAGAAAAAAAGAACCTGTACACTCTGATGGACAAGTTATTCATTCTTTCAAAATGATGGAGGAGAAAAGCCAAAACTGAAATCCCTTCAGCTTCTGATGTCTGAAATCCCAATCAACATCTGTAACACTTCTTTCATATTAGGCCTTGCTTGAGTTGTCTCAGCTGCACATCAGATTCCAATCCTTAGTAGCTCACACATCTCTTCTGCACCTTCACCTAGCCCTGATACTAGGAGTGCTACTGGGATTAAGGTTCTTGTGAATCCTTGCCTCCCATCTCCCATCACTCTTCTAGCCCATTCAACTAGACACTCTTTGCCTCCATCTACTGCACGTCTACCTGTTGCCAATTCCATCACTAGCACTCCGTAGCTGTAGACATCGCCTTTTGTTGTAGCTTGCATTAGCTGTCCATATTCTGGTGCAACGTAACCAACTGTACCTGCTACCAATGTGCTAACATGACTTCCTCCTGCATTTATGACTCTAGCTAGACTGAAATCTGTAACTCGTGCCTTGCCATTCTTGTCAAGAAGCACATTGCTGGCCTTGACATCTCTATGTACAACAGAAG
>JAXGGT010006900.1:0-21977 GCA_035583425.1 Marsdenia floribunda
ATTAAAGTAAGAAAAAAGTTATAGGACCTTGTCAAAGAAACATAAATAGTTATAGGACTAAATTGGTAAATTTTCCTAAAAAATAAATATTATTTTTTAAAAAAATGAAAAATATATTTTTTTTTATGAATTTTTAATTTTAGAATTATTTTATGGTTGAAATAAGATATTTATATTTTAAGTAATAAATTTTTATTTATATATTTTATATTCTATAGTTCGTTAAAAACTAATTTGTTGAAACGTTTTTATTTTGAAGATAAAAATAGTTAAAAATAATTAAAAAAAAAAACAAATTAGTTAATAAAAATAGTTTACGGACTAAAACCATCAAAAATCTATCTATATATTTATTTATTTATTTAACTTTTTGATAGTTATTTTGGACTCCGACTAATTTTAAATTGAATTGTGTCAACTCATTTTGAAGGGCAAGTTCTTCCTAATACTCATTTGTCCATATAGAAAGTTAGAATTCAAGACCTTATTTGAGTGGACTTAAGCTCCTCCCACAAGAATCAAGAGGTTATTGATTAATAATCCATATATATATGTATAATTTTTAATTGGGCTACACGTATTAGGATTAACCTCAGCTTCACCACTATTTTATTAATTTTTTTTTTTTTTGAAATTTATCTGTTTTATTATTTAATTAACTTTTTTTTTTCAGATTAAATTTAAAAATGTAAATTTGAGTTAAACTAAGAGTATTTTGACGCATGTTTTCGACATAAAATGTATTTTCAGTGGTTACCGTAGGTTAGGAAATCTTTCACCTCTTTGCCTTAAAGAAAAGATCTAGCAAAAATTTTTATCAAAAAAATTAATTAAAATAGGGAAATTGTTAGGTGCGTCTACTGAATTTTTCTACCCATTGACTAAATTTACTCATAATTCATGATTTTATTTATTTATTTATCTTTAAGAAAATTCAGTCTTTTATTAAATAAAAAAAAATTAAAATTCTTAGAAAAATATACTCATTTGGGAGTAAACTTGTAATTGAACTAGTATATGAAAAAAGATATGTTAGGATAGAAGATATATTTATTTATTTTCACTTTTATATTATAATTATTTTATATTTTCAAATTAAATTTTACATTTTTATTTTTATTTTTTTAAAAAAAATTTATAACTATTTACGATTACTTTACTTAATTCTTCTAACCAAAATGTTCAAATAATATGACTATTTTACTCACATATATACATTGTGTGGGTATATGTTTAAATATATTTTTGATATTCTATGTTCTTCCTCTAAAACAAACAATAAAATATAGTAAATGAGTGGTTGTGCAAATATTTTGATGGTTTAGAGACCTTAGGCCCAATATGAATTACGAAAAAAAAAAAAAAAAATACTTACATGATATACATGGCCAAAACAAATAAAATTTTTTAAAAATTAATTGTAATGGCTAAATTAAATAATTATAGAATGTAATATCATTAAAAATATATAGAATTTAATTAAGGAAAATAAAATAGTTATAGAATGGTTCGTGATAAATATTAATTCTTTTCTTTGAAAATATAATAATAACTTTTCATGATATTCTATAAATTTCAAGAATTATTTAATTCATTTTATTTTTAAAATATTAAAAAAGAAGAAAATTGCTGCAAATTGACATATTTAGACAAACTGATACATATATATATATATATATATATATATAATAGGTGGAAATAGCAAAATCGGAGTGGACCCAGGTCATTCGTCAACAGCTCCTTCTGCTACTGGTCATACCTCTCCAACTAAGCACTCTTATATTTCGTACGGAGCCCTTAGACGAAAGAGCATACCCTGCAGTAGACGCGGTGCAAGTTATGCTTCTTGCATGGAAAATAACATCACATCAGTCCCTTAATTAGCAGAAGCAAAATTTTAGGGTGTTTTTAATTAGTTTTTATTTTGGAGTGTTTTAGGTTGTATTTGGATAAGTTTTAAACTAGAATTGAGTGGACAATGTTTGTCTCTAATTACCAGCATTTTGGACAATTTTTTTTTTTTTTTTTAAAAAAAATTTGTCCCCCCAAAAATACATCTATAAAATATACCTATAAAGTTGTGAGCCCACCTAATTTAAAAAATATATATTATTAATAAAACCACTCACATACACATTTTTCAAAACAAATATTCTCTTACACACATAATTATTACACCTATAAAACCTATATATTTAACCTCTACTTTTTCAACATAAAATTCAATTAAAAAAAAAATGGGAGACAAGATTCATTATAAATGATAATTTGTCTAAATAAGCCATTTTTTTCCAGTTAAAAATTTATCCAAATATAGCCTTACTTATTTTTAAAATAAGTTGGTGATGTACATTTGAATAAAACTTTACATTAATTTATATTTTGTCAAATTATATGTGTGATATCTACTAAAATCATCAAATCATTCTAAAACTAACACTATCATTCTAAAAATTAACACTCTAATAATTATATTTATCATTATACTTATAAAATTTTAATTTTCTCAAAAAGTAACTCCTTGTTTTTCAAAACAAAATTTATTCAACTTGAAAAAATCTACTTAACTCAAAATAAAAATTAGTCTAAACACAACCTAATTTATTTTAATTATTTTCGTCTTGTTAAAAAAAAAAAAAATGTGAGGCAGGGGGTAATTAGTTAAATTTCCTCATTTTATATATTTCGAAATAAATTTTTAATGGAAAATGAAAATGAAAAGACCAACAAATAAAGGTGATTACAATGATCTTCAAAAGGGAAAAAAAAAGAAGAAGAAGAAGGAAAATGCCCCTAAAACTTGTGGTCCTTGCTTGTAATTACAATCTTCAAGGAATATAAAATAAGGAGTGAGTAGATATGGCTACTGAATCCACGCAACTGTCTCGCGAAGAAGAAGATGCCCTTCAACGCAGAACCAAGAAGCTTAATGCTCCTCTAGATTCAAGTCCAAAATCCACATGGACTTGGACAATGGTCTGCAGATCTCACCCATGGCAACTTCAGTGTCTCTGCCTTCCTATAAGGAAAAACTGGTATGTGCATCACCAACTACCTCCTCAACCTCCATCTCCCAAACCTTTCATACAATCGATCTCCAACTGGAAATAGAAAATATCTATCATTCTGACTCTAGATTCCTCTAAAAAAGAACGCCAATATCAACCTTGGGCCAAAGCTCTTATCAACAAATTCTTTAGTCGTAAAATTGGTTATCATTATTAGAAAATAATGGAGAATAATTTTCTGTATATTACTTTTCTTCCTAATTACAACTTCTATATACAGAATGAGATACATCAAAATCCTAAAAAATAGCCTAAACATAAGCAGTTTGGTTACATAAATAAGTAACTAATTATATTTACAAGATCTGCCAAATCTGCCAAATTTGACACCAGATTTTTCTCTTTAGATTTGCTCACGCCAGCACTCCTCCTCAAGTTGGGGAATGTATGTCTAACATTCCCAACTTGTTAAGTGAGCTTTGAAATCCTTCCCGAATACAGCCTTGGTTAGAACATCTGCTAGTTGATCTTTCGATGTAACAAATGGTAAATTGATTGTACCTTTGTCAAGATGATCTTTAATAAAATGCCGATCAACCTCCATATGTTTGGTTCTGTCATGCTGGACAGGATTATTTGCAATTGCTATGGCTGCCTTGTTATCACATAACAACATCATAGGTTTTGATAGACATATGCCAAGGCCATGTAAGATACATTTTATCCATAGCAACTCACAAATGCCTTGTGCCATTCCACGAAATTCTGCCTCTGCACTTGATCTTGCTACAACTTTCTGTTTCTTGCTTCGCCATGTCACCAAGTTGCCTCCAACAAATGTAAAATACCTGGATGTAGATTTTCGGTCTGTTTGGTTACCAGTCCAATTTACATCCTTGTATCCCTTAACTTCTAGATCTCCATTGTTCCTAAAAAGTAAGCCTTTTCCTGGAGAAGATTTCAGATAGCGTAGGATACGATAAATAGCTTCCATATGATCTTCACTTGGTGCATGCATGAACTGACTAACAATA
Organism: Marsdenia floribunda; assembly: GCA_035583425.1. NCBI lineage: Eukaryota > Viridiplantae > Streptophyta > Magnoliopsida > Gentianales > Apocynaceae > Marsdenia > Marsdenia floribunda. The sequence continues at coordinate 4,043 of JAXGGT010006900.1, forward strand.
CTTACAACATATGCAATGTCAGGATGTGTATGTGACAAGTATATTAGTCTCACAACTAATCTTTGGTACCTCTCCTTATTAGTTGAAGTTTGATCTTGTTGCATGGCTTCACCTCAACGGGAGTTTTAGCAGGCTTACAATCAAGCATACCAGTTTCTGCAAGTAAATCCAGCACATACTTTCGTTGGCAAAGAGAGATTCGGTTGCCTGATCTTGCTACTTCAATCCCTAAGAAATACTTCAGGTGGCCAAGATCTTTAAGTTCAAACTCAGTTGCAAGGTTTTCTTGGAGAGCAGCAATCTCACTTGAGTCACTTCCTGTAATAACTATATCATCTACATACAAAATAAGAGCAGTCACAGTTTTAAAAACATGCTTAATGAAGAGTGTATGATCTTCATCACTTTGTTTGTATCCAATTTTCTTCATGAAAGTTGAGAGTCTCCCAAACCATGCTCGTGGGGACTGCTTCAATCTGTATAACACCCTTTTCAGCTTGCATACTTTACCATCACAGTTTATGCCTGGAGGAGGATCCATGTACACTTCTTCTTCCAAAGTAACATTGAGAAAGGCATTCTTGACATCAAATTGACGCAATGGCCAATCTCGGTTTGCTGCTACAGAGATAAGCACTCGTATGGTGTTTATCTTTGCCATAGGAGCGAATGTATCCTCATAATCAATTCCATACTTTTGTGTGTATCCTTTAGCAACGAGCTTTGCCTTGTAGCGATCTATAACTCCATTAGGGTTAAAGTTTGACAATGAAAATCCACCTGCATCCTACTGTTCTCTTCCCTCCAGGCAGCTTTACAAGATCCCATGCATGGTTTTTCTGCAAGGCTTCCATTTCATCATTCATAGCTTTCTTCCATTTTGAATCTATCAATGCTTCCTGCACATTACTAGGAACAGATACAGGCGATAATTGATTTATAACAAGTGCATGAGATTTTGACAAAAGATGAGATGAGGTATAATGATTAATGGAGTATTTTGTCTTAGCTTGGAGATCAGGATCGTACTGGGGTTTAGGAATACATCTGTTTAACCTAATAGGATACCTTGGTTCACTTATGAGAGGAGTTGACTCATGTATTTTAGGAGATGAAAGTAAAGAGGTTACCTGAGGTGACACATCTGGAGTTTCTATGGCTGTTGGTGAGCATGGGAAAAATGTACTATCTTGATTCTCATGAGTATCAACCGCTAGATGAGTATCGGTTAATGGAAGTTCAATCTCTGGTTCTTGATCAACAGTTGGAAGCAAAACATGAGTGTCATCTTCACCTATCTTACACCTTTTCTCCCCCCAAAAGAGAACACTCAGGATGACAAAAAAATGGAAGATCCTCATGGAATGTAACATCTCAAGTGACATATAGTTTGTTGGCATGAGGATCATAGCACTGATACCCTTTTCTGAAATCTACATATCAAAAAAATACACAACGGATAGCTCTACGGTCTAGTTTACCTGTAACTTGGTGGACATGCAGTGCAGCCGAACAACGAGGTTCAAGGTGTGAACTCGGCGGTGCTGAAACTAGTTCATGAAGCAGTTGATATGGAGTTTTGAAACCAATTACTCGCGAAGGGGTGCGATTGATAAGGTATGCAGCCAAGCGAACTGCTTCCCCCCAGTATTCTCGTGGTACTCTCATGTCAAATAGGAAGCACGGACACTTCAAGTAGTTGGTGATTCTTTCGTTCTACCAAACCATTTTGTTGTGGTGTGTTTGTGCATGAAGTTTGATGTCGAATCCCATTTTCTTGACAAAAGTTTGTTAGATTAGAGTTTATACACTCCCTACCATTATCCGATTGGAGAACTTGAATGTTGTATTTATACTGAGAAGCAACATTTTATAGAAATCCTGAAACACAGAACAAACATCTCCCTTGTTTCGCAGAAGTGAAATCTAAATCATACGAGTACACTCATCAATAAATGTCACAAAGTAACGAGCACCAGATAAAGTACGAAGTTGAGCAGGACCCCCAAACATCAGAGTGGATAGTCATAAACGGTGTAGTACTCTTATTAAAACTAGGTAAATAAGAAATTCTATGGCTCTTCGCCATTTCACAAATGTCACAATTAAACTGAGAATTTGTATGTAAAAACAAACTAGGTTTCAATTTTCAAAGGTAATTCAACGATAAATGTCCAAGGCGACGATGCCACAACCATGTTCTATCTATGTTCCCTTGACTCCCTCCAATAGCATTTGCTTTTCCCTTGACTCCCTCAAGATAGTACAAATTCCCTTGTCTAATACCACAGCCAAGAATATGTTGTGTTGCAATATCCTGGAAAATATATTTATCAGGTCAAAAAATCACATTACAATTCAAGGCAGTGGTGATTTTACTAACAAATAAAAGATTTGAAGAGAGGGAAGGAACTACAAGCACACTGTCAAGAGTAAGAGAATTTGACATAGATACTGGTCCTTCGCTAGTGACACAGGCAACTCCTCCATTAGCAGTGAGTATGTGAGGTTGAGGAGAAGATTGAATAGAAGAAAGAAAGATAGAATCGTTTGTCATGTGGTCAGTGGCACCTGTGTCAATAATCCATGCATCATTCATAGTAAAATAGGTTTTGGACAGACCTGGATCATCCGCCTTGATAGTGTGTGCTGCAACTAAATTTGAGGTAGACGTACTCAGTTCCTCATTCGTGGTGGTAGTGACAACAGTTTGTCCAATTTTCTTCCGAGGCTTCTTTGTAAAATCCTACCATTCAAGATACCCAATAATTTCGTAGCAACGTTGTTTGGAATGTCCCTTGCTAGTGACACGGGCAACTCCTCCATTAGCCGTGAGTATGTGAGGTTGAGGAGAAGATTGAATAGAAGAAAGAAAGGTAGAATCGTTTGTCATGTGGTCAGTGGCACCTATGTCAATAATCCATGCATTATTCATAGTAAAATAGGTTTTGGACAGACCTGGATTATCTGCCTTGATAGTGTGTGCTGCAACTAAATTTGAGGTAGACGCACTCAGTTCCTCATTCGTGGTGTTAGTGACAACAGTTTGTCCAATTTTCTTCTGAGGCTTCTCTGTAAAATCCCACCATTCAGGATACCCAATAATTTCGTAGCAACGTTGTTTGGAATGTCCCTCCTCACCACAATGAATGCATATGTAGGTATTTCCTTTAGTGCTACGTTTTCTTCCTTTATTGTGCTGGAAATTTGCTGGGCGTGTACGGGAAGTCAAGTGAACCATGCTATCGGACTGAACTTTAGGTTCCTCCATAGTTTGTCTCTGATTGTGATCCTTACGAACATATGCATAGCAGGACTCAAGATCAAGGGGTGGATCTTTCCTCAAGATTTCACTCCGAGCTTGATTGAATTCTAGGTCAAGACCAGCCAAAATATATGAACTCGAAGTCGAGTCATATGTTTGTGCAATGATACAATGACAGTAGCATTCTCTTCTTGAGTTTGAACACAAGCATCAATTTCCTGAAATATACTAATCAGTTCATTGTAATATAAGGATAAGGATCTACCATTTTGTCGAGTAGTAAATGATCTCCGATTCAGTTCAAAGATTTGTATTTCATCTGAGCCATCATAAAATGTCTTTGCAACTGCTTCCCATATTTCTTTGGCTATTTGGAGACAGATGAATCGTTGCATCAGGAGGGGGTAGAGTCAATAAGCCAACTTTTAACCCGGTTGTTATTGATGAGCCAGGTTTCCAAGTCCTTGTCATCTGTAGTTGGTTTCGGTGTTGCTCTGGTAAGGAATCCAGATTTGTTTCGAGCTCTAATACATATCTCCATAAGTTGCAACCATAACAGAAAGTTCTTATCATCTAAGATGATTCCAGATGGAAAGGGTGTATTGTCTTGGACAATAATTCGAGGTTCATGAGGAATAATAGAGGAGGAGGTATCTCTTTCAATTATAGTTGCATAAAAGAAATTCTTACGTTCGATATGGCTCTGATACTATGTAGAAAATAATGGAGAATAATTTTCTATATATTACTTTTCTTCCTAATTACAACTTATATATACAGAATGAGATACATCAAAATCCTAAAAAATAGCCTAAACATAAGCAATTTGGTTACATAAATAAGTAACTAACTATATTTACAAGATCTGCCAAATCTACCAATTTACAAGACCTGCCAAATCTTCCAAATTTGACACTAGATTTTTCTCTTTAGTTTTGCTCACGCCAACAATTATTTACTTTATAAACTTTATGCTCTTTGGAAAGTTACAGAAGATATACATTTGATGGATTTGGGAAACGATTATTATCTACTTAAACTCCAAAAAGAACAAAACTACAATGTTGTTCTTTATGGTGCTTCATAGTTCATCAGTCAACACTTTCACAAATGTGAATCCAGATTCTACTCAAGTAAAGCTAGTTGCCAGGTTACAACACTTTAGGCTCGACTTCCTGAGCTCCCTTCGGAATTATATGATTCTTAAGTTCTTCACCAAATAGAAAATCTATTCTGCAACACATTGAAAATTGATGCCCACACCCAACATGCTAATCATGAACAATTTGCAAGGATCTGTGTACAAGTACGAATTGATGAACCACTCAAAACAATCATTCATCTGGGACATCATACTCAACATGTAGTCTATGGAGGGGTAAATCAGATCTATTTCCTTTGTGGAAAACTTGGGCATAGCCTATCCTGATTTTCATAAAATTACTCCTAATTTGATTTTATCCTCTACACATCTACATCCTACAGATCCTTCATCAACCCCTTCTACTCCCTGGCCCCAATCCCTCCCTTCGGGCCATGGGCCATGAATGATGGTCCACAAGAAAAAAAGACACTCACCCACGTCCAAAACCTAGTCAATTTCATCACCTTACAAAACTATTGACCTACTAAATTCTAAAAGAAACAAATTTGGGCCCCCAAAAAGGATACTTCCTCACTGAACTCATTTACTCTCTTAAACATAGAAAGTGGGCTTGAGACAGTGGAAAACCATGATACAAGCCATTATTCTACTCCTAATTTGTCTCTGACATCCAACATGATCCCGTCGGCGTCGATTGATAATTCACAAAATGATAAGTCAAAAATAATAGAGGTAAATTCTATGAATAATGAAAATGGATCCCAAGATAATGCATCTAAGTTGCCTTCCTCTTTAGGTAAGTTACCACATACCTTATCTTCTACTTCATGTCAGTCCTCTGATCTTTCTCCTTTTGATGGTAATCATCATAATCTGCTACATAACAAATTTAATATTAAATTACCAGATGTTTCCAGTAACCATCATATACATGCAGAACAGAATCACTCAATTATTTTAACCCCAGCTACCATTACAACCTTCAAAAATTTAGAGTCTTCTACGGGTTCAACACCATAACATGCTGAAGCTTCCCATACCTCCGTGCCAACATTGGCAATGCAGTTCACCAAGGCTAAGTCCCCCTAGAACAATCCTGATCCCTCTAGAACACTCTCTAGTGTTCCAAACTTCAGAAACACAAGTGCTCATCCCATAGCCTCTAGCCTATGTCCCAACCTCCCTCATAGAATGGAGCCTCATGGGCTCATCCCTAAACCTCTCCTTCAATGTAGAACACACTCTCCTCACTCTCAACATCCAAAACCCCAGGTATGTGGCAGAGCTGATAGAATCAACCATGAAAACCTCCATGGCTGTTCTCATGAACAACCCTAGGATGCTCCAAGTTGCCGTGGGACAACATTGGAACATCATAAACTCTCTCTTCCCCAACCCCATACCATACTGGATAGAGCTCCAACCTCCAACTGAACTCCCTCTTTTTACTAACCCCCCCCCCCAGCAGCCCTCCCTCAACCCTACAGCCCCTTTCTTCCCAACCCCCAGATCGAACCCACGATTCCCAACCCCCCCCACTAAACGAGGTAGGACCAGATCTCACTCAAGAAAACCTGAATCTTCTGCCCTCTTGGAGTTCAGAAGTCTAAAAAATTACACACTCGACCTGTCTTTCCTCTCTCTCTTAGAATAGGAAAAATTTTGTATGTTCATTACACCCAAGCATCATAAAACTAACAATAGTAATCAAGAGTCCCAACCCAGAACACCAACCACACTCCAAATATGTAGCAGTGCTGATTCCAACCACCAAGGAGCAATATGTCCTCAATCAGACACATCCTCTATCCCAAACTCCACTACTTTCTCAAGGGAACCCATCAACACACCCCCTAATGATCATAATGGTATGGAATTGAAAGGGGATGGGGAGTCATAATTTTTAGTTAGCCTTTAAGAATTTAGCCAGATATCATAAACCCGACATTGTAATTTTGATTGAAACAAAGCTACAAATCAATAGGGCAGTAGATGTTATCCCCTCTTTCGGCTTCTCCCATCACACTATTAGTGAGTATAAGGGACTTTCTGGAGGGATTATTGTTTTATGGAATGATGGTGTACAAATGGAGGTACTGGGGAATACTTGCCAAGATATCCATCTTAAGTTTAAGGTTAGTCATCAAACTGTTTTTATTTTAACAATCATTTATACTCTTCCTTACATATATGTAAAAGTTATCTTGTGGAATAATATTTTCTTTCTTAGTACTCTATTTTCCTTACCACGGGTAGTAGCTGGGAACTTTAATCAGACCTCTAATATTTATGAAAAAATAGGTGGCTGACCTTCTAGTGTAACTAAATGCCTAACTTTCTCTAATAACATTAGTAAGTGTAACCTTCAAGACCTAGGTTTTCAAGGCCCAAAATTTACTTGTCAAATAATAGAACTTAATCCAACTCTTCACTCATTCAAGAACGACTATACATAATTTTAGCCAATGAGAAATAGTTAAAACTTTTCTTGACACAGATTCTTCATTTAAACAAAACTTCATCTGATCACACCCCCTCCTCCTTTCTACACATCCCTCATCCCTTAAACATAAAAAACTATTTAAATTTGAATCAATGTGGATTCAAGACCCCCCCTCAAAAATAGTTTCATCAGCCTGGCTCCCTCACCAACAGTACCAAACCCGCATAGAATCTTTTAGAACCAAAGCATCTCATTGGAACATCAAACACTTTGGTAATATCTTTAGGTAGAAAAAACAACTCTTAGCTAGAATATCAAGTTATTGAAAAATACATGCAAACTTCATATAGTTCTTTCTTAGCTGATTTGCATTCAAAACTTACCTAATAATATTTTCAGCTTCTTAAATATGAACAAGATTTTTGGAAGACCAAATCTAGACTAGATTAGATTCAATATGGTGACCAGAACACTTCATTTTTTCATAATAGTACCATCACCAGGAGGAAAAATAAAATTTTAGGTCTCAAGTTTTCACAAAACCAATTGTCTTTTAATGACCATGATATTGAAAACTGTACTATCAGTTATTTTCAAACCCTATATCAAACTTAACACATATTTTCACATTTCTAATAAATATTATTTTTTTGAAAAAAAAAATAATAATCTTTCAATATATTCTATAAATTTCAACAATTATTTAATTAATTTTATTTTTTAAAAAAAAAAAACACAAGAAGAAAATTGCTGCAAATTGACATATTTAGACAAACTGATACACACACACATATATATATATATATATAACAGGTGGAAGCAAAATTGGAGTGCGGCCAGGTCATTTGTCAACGGCTCCTTCTGCTACTGGTCATACATCTCCAACTAAGCCTTCAAAGAGGCCAAGGTTTCGGCTTGCCATTTCCTTATCTTGGACGTCCATGCGACTTTTCTAAACGTTGCTTCAGATCTGACGTTACTCGATTCCGAAATAGTCAAAACCTAAAGTGACTATCGAATATTGGGAGGTAAAAAAAAAAATTATGTATTAGAGTAATCGAGAAGAAAATATGAAAGGAAAACAAAAAACGTGTTGGGGCCATTTTATTTTTATTAATATTTTAATATTTATTATTATTATTTTGAGTAAATTATTTAGATAACATTGAATTTTTCAAGAGGAAAATTTGCCCATTTAATCCCTAAAGTATTGACTTTTCGCTAATTAGGTTCTTAGCTTCTTTCTTTTTTTTTTTTTTTTTTTTTCTACCTAGTAAGTCCTCATAGTGTTTATGGGCCACCAGTTTGGTCATTCCGACCAATAATTATGGCAAGTCTCTGATTGGTTAAATTTAGTCAGGGGTAAAATCGACCTATTACTAAAATTTCCCTCTAATGGCTGAAAATTCGCTCCTTTAGTCCCTGAAGTAGCGATTTTTCACCAATTTGGTCCTTATCTTTTTTTCTACCTTGTAGGTCCTTATAGTTTTTACGGGCCACCATTTTAGTCCTTTCGACCAATAATTTAAGCAAGTCTCCGGTTGGTCAAATTTAGTTAGTGGTAGATCGACCTTTCACTAAAAATTTCCCTTGAACTCTATGTGATCATGATCCAAAAGAAAATCAATGCATAACAATCCATTGAAATAATGCAATCCCAAAAAGAAAACTCCTCAATTGGGCAGTGAGAGAATACATTGTCCTTACGTCGTCCCCAGTGAAAGAGATAAAATTAAGCTCAAAATTCTTTTGCCTAAACAAGATCAGGGCATCAGAATTAGGTGACAAGTAGTAGGTGTGTGAAACTTCCTACCGTGAAAGCAACGGAAATCAGAACTTGAGATTATCTATTGCCCTTGCTTGGAAACGCATTGGAACCGGAGGAGGGATATTGGAGGCAAGCAAAAGAGAATTTAAGTAAATAAATCTTCATAGTGTCCAATAGATGTTGCAGTAGAGGACTTTAGGAACAATTGGTTTCGAGGAATCTTGGGAATTTCTTCATCTAAGACAAGCGTTTGGGCAGATGTAGTTGAACCCTCACATATTTCTCTTGTATCAGTTTCTTCTTCTTTGAGTCTACAAGAAAACATGGTAGAAAGTAAGAAATTCATCTACCCAATTGAACGACGATATACTCTTTTAGGTTTCGGAATTTAGAAACAAAGGACTGAAGAATCATACCTGAATTGTTAACACTCTGCAATCAATTTCATCTTTTGTGCCTTTCTTCAATCTGCAAGTACCACCGTTGTTCAATTTGCTATTGTCACATAAGAGATTGAACCCTGGATAATCCACTGGCTTCTTACTAGGGAGTCAGAAGGGAAACTTTATCGCCAGACCATCTGGGTTGCAAGATGGCCATTCTTCACAAATATCACTCGATGATGCCACAACAATGTCGATTTTATTGGAGGGGAAATTGGAAAGAAAATTTTAGTGAAAGGTCAATTTTAACCCTAACTAAATTTGACCAATTAGAGACTTGTCTGAATTATTTCTTTAAAGGAGCAAACTGGTGGCCTGTAAAAACTATGAGGATCTACTAGGCAGAAAAAAAGATAAGGACTTAATTGGTAAAAAATCAATATTTTAGGGACTAAATGAGCGAATTTTTAGCCTTTGGAGGGAAAATTTTAGTGAAATATCGATTTTACCCCTAACTAAATTTGACTAATTGGAGACTTGCCAAAATTATGGGTTGGAAGGACCAAGCTGGTTACCCGTAAAAGTTATGAAGACCTACTAGGTAGAAAAAAAAAAAAGATAAGAACCTAATTGGCGAAAAGTCAATACTTCAGGGATTAAATAGGTGAATTTTCCTTTTCAAAATTTCAGATTTTCCATTCAATTTTTTTTTCCTTCTAAATATTGTACTTAAATTATTAAAATGTTCAATCAAACCTTTGTGTCACATTTTACTGTTAACTTAAAATTTTTGTCAAATAAATTGGAAATATGTGACTTTATATAAGCATATTGTTGTTTATTTACAAAAGTTTTTAAATTTTTTCTTCTCGATCATTTTCTTCTTTGTTAGATTTTTCATCTTCTTTATTCTTCTTCATTTTCAAATCCTCTACAATCTTCATCATCAAATTTGTGATACCTCAATATTCCTTCCTTAAGTATATAAAGACGTAGTATGAAATATAAGTTTGAAGTCAAAACTTGTGTTTAATTTTTGAAGATGATGGACGAAGTATATAAATTTTGGAATCAAATTTCGAACATATATATATATATATATAAATATGAATTTATGAATATTTTGACCAAAAAATATATATGTAAATTATAAATGACTAAAAAGTTCTTGAAAAAAATCACATGATTTAAATTTATAAAAAGTTCAAGTGTAATCCAAATAAAGGCAAATTAACAACTAATCCTTAGATTATTTTCAACTGACCAATTTCATCATTTTTTATAAAATTTTAAGTTGATTTCATCTACAAATTATTTTCAGACCATGAATGTAGTCCTTTTATTAGTTCATTACCAAGTTCTCAGTTACCAACACATTTTCAAATTTGTATGGTATAATGGGTAAGGGCAGAAAAGTAACATGCTTTAATTTTAAGATAATTGATTTTACCCAAAAATTTCCGTTTCTTGGGCATTCAAGTGAGAGGAAAAACTCAAAAGGAATACAATAATAATAATAATAATAATAATAATAATAATAATAATAATAATAATAATAATAATAATAATAATATAGCCAATTAATTGAAGTTGTGAAAAGGTGAGAATGTCTGTGAAAAAGTGATAAACGTAGGAATAGAGCTGGTACAATTGAAATAGTTGAGGAGTGAAGGTATGAAAATAGTAAAAGTTGAAAGACACTAGCTTTGTTGATCGACGCAAAGTTTGACTATTTTCATTATTTACCAAAAATAGCGATTGAGAGCCATCAATTTTGGCCACCGGATATGGCCGCTCCTTGGCCGTCATTTTTTCGAGACCAAAAACGATGTCTTGTCTCTCAAGTATTATTTTTAGTATTTTTAAAAAAACTTGCGGATTTAAAATGACATTTTTGAAAAGTGTCATATTAGGTGTAACATATGCGACGATTGTTGTGACCAAATAAACGAGTTTTATAAGTCTATTATTAGGTTGGGCAAATACGAAACTTGATTTGAGCAAATACGACTGTTATGAAGCATGGTTTTTGTTCAGAACACTAGTTTATCACTTTGATGAACTTTAATATCACTTTGACAAACCTTAATATAATATCATATCTACCTCAAATTTTATAGGTTTGTTTTTCTTATATGTCTAATAAATCTAACGGTTCAATTATAATTTTAATTTTTCTAGATAAAAAAAAAATTATATATTTTGATATTAAGATTACAAACGTAGATGAAAAACATATGAAATAATATCATATGAAGTTTAAATTTTGTCTATATAAATAATTTTTATCTATGGTTAGTTCCAATGGTTGGATTAATTATTTAATTTATATAATAAGACATTCTTTATATAATATATATAGACATATACATGATAACTTATATTGATAAAATGTTATACTTATATATATAAAATGATATAATTTTTTCAATCGTTATTATCGAGTTATACATATAATAATTATTACAATATTTATGTGTCTAAAACACATTTATATAGTAAAATATACCTTAGAATTAGTAAATCCTAAACCCTAATTTATTTATTTATTTAAAAAACAAAAAACAAGAGAAATGACGGTCCCATTTTCCACCAAAAAAGGCAGTCGAAACTGCAGTTTTTTGTGGAGATATTTCTTTTCCATCTCTGACGCATCTATATCATTTCTATTGCTTTCTCTTACCTTCTTTGGTTTTTATTTTTATATTATATACTATTTCAAGAACTAACCATGCAATACTAGGGAAAAACTTATATATGTCAATGGCTATCTTGAATTTTTACTAGAAATTTTGCAACACACAGAAGAAGAAAAGAAATATGAATTATAGTTTGGAAAAATAGAAAAGAAAAAGTGTAGAAATGAAATTAATCACTTCTTTCGATAGGTTAGTTGGAGGATGAAAATGCCCCTAAACATTCTCACGTACTGCGCACATTGGTTAGTTAACAGAATGTTAATGGGAATTATTGACGGAAGTGCAAGATCTATACTAAAGAAATTTCGAGTGGCAAATCTGAACGAAAACAAGTTCATGTAGAAAAGCTAGACTTCCAAAAGGTTCAGGTATTAGTGGAAATTTTGACCCTTTAATATTTCTTAACTATAGGTGCTAATTATTTTTTACTTTTCATAGAAACTCCACTATACCTCCTGAGGGCAGTAGTTTGACCTTGAATAAAATGGGGTTGTCATGGAGAGATTGGAATCACAATTTGAAGAGGAAGTACCACTAGCCATACAAAGGAGGAATCATATAAGATTGTTCTGATTAGAGGGTAGACCCACATCAGTGGAAGATGCTTGTCCATTACTAGCTATTACAAAATACACAGGTATAAACTTAATTTTTTTAACTATTTTATTATTTAAATTTTCACTAATGCATAAGATTTGTGTTTATACAAAGAGATTGAGTAGAGTACACAAAATAGGGCTCAAATTGTGCATTCTTATGCCATAGAGAGGACATCACAATTTATTTTATTGCATCAGGTACATATATTGTTAAATAAATATTTTAATAATTTAATTATTTATTAATATATGAATATATATATATATATATATATATATATCATATTAATATATATATATACATTATGTAGAGGGCATCTGAGGATATGTATATTATGTGGATGAAGATATATATATTATGTGGAGGGCATCTGAGAGTCAGTCTATGTGGCAGTACGATATGTTCTTAGTTGCCAGACAGTGGCATCAACACCAGATAGATGCACTTACTACTAATATCATCGTAAGTATATCAACTAGTTCATTAAAAGTATAATATTTTCATATTTCAAAATATTTTCTTATATGGTAATTATTTATTTATTTCAAAATGTAGGTCACTTTACAGCATGAATGATCGTCATTGTCAGAGGACGAGGGCATTGAGGTAGTGAAAGATGCTATCTTTCGTCGCTATTTTTGTCAGAAGACTAGGGATCGTGCTCGAAGGCATGGTAAAGGATCCAAATTAAAAATCCTAAAATGCTCATTAAATCCTAAACTCCAAATTATTTAAAAAATAAAAATAAAAAATAACGATTTTAAACCGTCGTATTTACTCAAAATCGTAAACTAATTTTCTATTTTTTAAAAAAAATAATAATACACCAAAAATGGCAATTGGGCAGCTATCGTTTTTTACCCCAAAAATGGTGGCTGCTTCGGCCTTCGTATTTGATCCCCACATATTTATTTTTTTATGATATTTATCATTTTTGAGCAAAAATATAGTTTATAAAAAATGATGCTATCAAAACTGACAGCCAAAAAATGGTTGTCTGATCGTCATTTTAAGCAAAAATGACTTCCAAGAAAAATAGTATCTCCCTGACCGCCGTTTCTGCTGCAGTCTACAGTAGTGTTAACAATGTCATGGTTGAGTATGACGGAAAATTTGGATGGGAAAAGATAGGTAGAAGTGAGCAGTTAAAAAAAAAGTACACGTAGTAAATTAGGATGGAGTTGACAGTAACATGCTTATAACTGAGGTTAAGGATGAAGTGGATGGTAAGATCCAATCAAAGGCGTGGGTAATGTATCAAAAATAGAAGTACACCAAGTACAGGAATATGGAGTTGACAATGTTATAGGTGAAATTGAGAATAAAGTTGATGGGTTGAGCCAAGTAGGCAGTGCAACAAAAGTAACAGTAGAAGAGGAAATGCAAGAAGAACCTGAGGCTGATGTTATGGTTGATGTTAAAATGGAGGTAGATAAGGAAGTGGATGATAAAAATGAAGTAGAGGTGGGAGGTGCAGGAGACTTTGCAGTTGAAATGGAAGAAGGAAATGCATTAATTTATGATTTAGATCATCATTTTTAGTCTGATGAAGATAATGTGTTAATTACTTGAGGTTGTTGTAGATTAAGGACTAGATGATTTTGATTGCAATATCACTAGGGAGGTTCACAGTCAACAACTAAACATGGATGATGTACCTACCCAGCAAAGCCAAGGTAATTTTGACAATTATATTGGACTGTAGAGTGAAACCAATATCAAAATTTTATATAACCACAAAGTTGTTTGCAAGGTAAAATGGTGTAATTGGACGCTCTATGCTACAAAAGCCAAAGAACAATCAAAATTTTACTCTCAACAATGACAAAAATCTGCTCAAACTTGTGCTCATATATATATATATATATATATATTCATATATAAATAAATGTTGCTATTGGAGCTAAAGAACAATAAAAAGTTTCCTCTCAAAAACCAAAAGTTGCTCAATTTTTTTGCTCGAAAAAACTACTAAACTTTTATTCATATATATCATCAAAATGCTCTTATGTATAAGCCAGATTTCTGCTAAAAGATTAAAAATTAAACAATCTACTCATAAAACTTGTTTATATATAAATATAATGTTAATCGTATAAATCCTTACAAATTCCATAGAATTTGAAAAAAAAAAACTAAGGGCCGAATCAAGGAAGTCCAATAACTTGGAAAATTAATCTAACTACTAAAAGACTTATAGCCATACCTATAAAACCCAACACTTCAACTACCATCAGCCATTTCAACTTAACTAAAAAAATTACAAACACTGCTACTAGCAACAGAATCCACAAAACGTTCACCTTTTTTCTCTGTCAATTTATTTCATCTTCAACTTTGCTCTTGTTTTTTTATGAGATCTGGAATAATTGTTTAACATCTTGGGCACACATACGACCACCATAGCAACAAAAATACTCACATGCTCGAACATTTTGGGAAAATTGGCCACAAAAATAAGTCTGTCTCTTAAATAAATGAAACTAAAACTTTTAGCAAAAAAAAAAAAAAAACAAATATAACACAAAATAATAAAAATTACTTACCTAATAATTTTCAAAACTAAAGAACTGCTTGCTGGTTTCTATTTTGTCCACGATCACCGTAGGCACTGTTTTGAGGACTGGATTTAACCGGTTGATCGATCCATGAATTGGTTCCCAAACCTGTTTGATTTAATTGTAAAAATCATTTTGTTTAAAAAACGTGCTAAAAAAAAACAACTTATTTTGGACTAGTTGGACCGTGAACCGGTTGGTTGACCTTTTTTTTTATTATTATTTTTTAGAGGGAAAGAGGGGATTTTCTTGGTCCAGGGTGGCATTAGGACATAGTTTGCATTAATTACACTTAATTCTCTCTTATTTCACTTCTAATGCAGTGGGGTCTCCTTTCTAAAATTTTTCTATTGTAATCTCATTTTGTTATTTATTTATTTTAAAAAAAATGTATTTTTACTATTGTGATTTTGTTAATTGTATTTGATTTTAATTTTAAAAATGTATAGAATATAAGTATTTATTAAATAGTAAATAATTAATAAGTGGCTGTCCAGTCTCAAGAACATCTCCCTGCAGCCAGCTCTCCTCATGGCCTTCTGTCGAACTGGAAGCAACTGTGGCGTTGCAAGCTGCCTTCGAAGATCCTCATCTTCATCTGGCAGCTGTGTCATTCCAGTCTTCCTACTCGGTCCAACCTCTATAGGCGTAAGATCCTTCCATACCAGAATTGTCCACGCTGTTTTGAGACTGAATCGGAAACCATTTATTCTTTTCTTGTTCTTATGCGAAAGCTATATGGCGAGAAAATGGTTTCACGGTCCACAAATTGTACAAGAAGGCTCAGTCATGGCTACAATTTTTTCAGATATTCTTGGATGCACACGGCGGTAATTTCCAGCTTCTTGAACAGCTGTTCACGTTATTATGGCAATTGTGGTCAGCAAGGAATGCCTTATGCTTTAATAGCAAGGTTATCTCACCATCTTCGGTTGTCACTTCTGCTCAACATTTCCTCCTTTGTTAGCAAGCTCAGCATTTTTCTTCATCTCTCGGTTGCCATAGCCCGCCTCATCCCTCTTGCTGGCTGCCACCCAAGGAGGGTGTCCTCAAGCTCAATGTGGACGCTTCTTTTGGTCCAAAGGTGCTGGCTTTGGTTACGCGCTACGCGATCACTTGGGACAAGTACTCTTCTCTAGGGCTGGCCCTCTTCCTTGTGCTCTCTCAGCTTTCCATGCTAAACTCCTCGGATTATGGAAGAGTTATGCCTTGGTTTGTCAACTCTTCCAACATCCTCTACTCATTGAATCGGACTGTCTGGCTTTGATTTCCCAATTGCTACACACTGAAGATAACTTATCCCCCTTTGGTCACCTTTTGAAGATGCTTCATTCTCTACTTTTTTCTTCTAGTTTATGTTCTCTTAGTTTTAAATCCAGACTTTCTAATGTTGTTGCTCATTCATTAGCACACATTGGACTTGATTTAGATTCGGTTGTTGTTTGGCGAGATTCTTCTCACCCTTCTGTACTTGCCACACTTCATAGTGAGTAGCTTTCATGCAATGCAATTTAATTCCGTTTTTCCTCAAAAAAAAATTAAATAGTAAATAATAAATGTGTTTTTTTTTTATATAGTTTAAATATTTATGAATATTTTATAAATTAAAATTATATTAAATTATTAAAAAAATATATTATTTAGAATAAATATTTTTTAATTTTTAATTTATGATGTCACCGGTTCAATTACTGTTCAAATATAGTTGAACTATTAAACTGAAACCGCTAACTTTTTTATTCGATCTCCGATCTGATTATGAAAACATTGACTGTAGGAACATCTAGAATAATTGAGCAATATCTTGGGCACACATAATCACTGTAGCAACAAAAATACTCACATCCTCCAACATTTTAGGAAAATTAGCCACAAAAACAAGTCTAACCATTAAATAAATGAAACTAATATTATTAATCATAAAAAAAAAAAAAAGAAACTAAAATTATCAGCACAAATCAGTAAACAAATTTAACCCAAAATAATAAAAATTACTTACTCGATAATTTTCACAACCAAAGAATTGTCATCCTGGGTTCTATTTTGTCCACAATGTTCTTATCTTAGCAAATTTACCACATAGACTACTATGTGTACGATTTTTGCTTGAAATGCCATGCCTCCTCTTGAGGTAAAAAAAAAAGTTTAGATGGTGAGTTCAAGAAATGTAGTCAATCTTTCATCAAAATTGATTTACATATGAGAAGGACAAACATCATTGAAAAATGATGTATAACGACGAAGATGGGGAAGAATTGCGGCTGATGGGAAGAAAAATGAAGCTCATTTCAATTTCTATCGATATATATATATATTAACTTTTAGTTTTATCCCTCATTAATTTAACGCATAAATATTTACTGATTACATTACCTTATGTGACATGTAAAAGGATTACATTGATGGTCCGAAAATAATTTAGGAACAAAATTAGTTTAAAATTAGAAAAGAAAAAAAAAATTGAAATTTTTCCACTCAAAAATAGATTAAGGACTAAATTGACCAATTTGCGCCAAAATAATTTACCCAATTATTTTTTAACTAGCACATAATTCACATAAGTTTATTTATCCAAACAATAGATTTTGTGAAAAAAGGTATTAAATTTACTTATCCTTTATACAATGGAGATCTACTATATAAAAAAGAAAGAAAAATAACCAATCGCATAAATAATTAAAAGATTAACAACCAAATTCACCAATTTTCCTATTATTTATTGTCATATTCTTAATTAACATATAACATATTAAGAATACGTATTTGAATATACTAATTCATACTTATATATAATGCATATTGAATTTTATTAGATCATTTTAATTAATTTTGACTACATATATAATTAATTTTTAAATACACAATTAACACATAAACTTATATGACACGCCCCACGTCCATAAATGGATATTCTTTGAGAACTTGAGCTATTGGCGGATTCATCTTTAACATTTTAATCAAAAATGCCCATTTATTAGCATAAAAGTTTAGATGCCACTTGACATTTAAGATGGAGCAAAAACAGAATCTTTTTTCCACGATTATGTCCAAGAAGCAAAGACCTGTTGATATCTGGTAAACTTGTAAAGCTCTTCTTCTCCCGACGATTTTGAC
>JAXGGT010006909.1:0-21965 GCA_035583425.1 Marsdenia floribunda
AAACTAAAAACCTACAAGAAATACCAAATAAAAGGCATAAAATGGTAACAAAAACATGATATATTTTTGTGTTATCATGGCACTTTGTTGTTTGGGGGTTGTGTTTGCTATATAATGAGGTGAAAAAATTTTATTTTCACTTTTACTCTTGGCATTCTTGAGTATGGTTAAATTTCCTTTTTGTTTTCTCTAACTTGAAAAATGTGCCTCTTCATTTGAAGTACATTTCCGGTTGGTTTTGAGAGAGAGATGGGTGTATTTGATTCATAATATATTATTTCTAACTGTTTGAAGTGTTTTTGGGTTGAAGATTGATCAATCATCTATTTTTTATTTTTGCATGTAATCTCTTTATATTTTATTACTTTCATTTTACTTTCATTTCATCGAGGTTGCTTCTGTTTTTTTCTCACCACGTCTTCAAAATTCAATGCAGGTATTGTCTAAAACTTCTTAGTATCGTCTACTTATCACTTTGCATATATGGCTTCTTCTTACTAGATCAATAAATGAGCTTGAGAAGGATTATCCAGAACAAGTGATAGATGTAGGGAGCTTTATTGCTTGAATATTTGTTATGGTTGTCCCAATTGTCGCTGGAAAATATAAAATCATCTCTTCCAGGTCTCTATATCTTCTATCCAGGACGACCATCAGTTTTGCAGAATTTTTCTCTTTGAATTCATCTGGACTCTTTCTTTGATTTTTCTAGTTCTTCTCCTTTAATCCACTTCATCACCTTATTATACAGTTGTGTGCTGGTTTGGGGTTGGAGGATGCTGAGCTTTTCTGAATACTGTCCTAGCCGGAGAGCACTGCAGAATGCTTCAATATAAGTTGCCTTAGTGCAATTCTGAACTTTAATTGATTCCTCATTGAACCATTTGTAGAATGTAGCTACTGGTTTATCATGTCTCTGGTGGATATTGTGCAAATGCATTCTCGGTTTCTTTGGAAGAGAGATAGTAGCAAATTGTTGTAAAAATGATGTTCCTAACTGATGAAAGCTCTTAATATTATTAGAAGGCAATGAAATAAACGATTCTAAGGCATGACCGACTAAGGTAGTGAGAAAACATTTACATAGTAACGCATCATCAGTGGAATACATGAACATGACAGTAGTGTAGTATGTTAAATGAGTGGTAGGATCAGATAAACCATCAAATCTATTAATAACTGGTGGTTTAAAATTGGGCAGGAATGTTTGACTATAAAATTCAGCTTTTAAAGGTGTAGCGGTGAGCATATTCCATGGAAGCACATTAGGTTGAAAACTAGGTATCAAATGTTGTAATTGAGTGAACATGTCATGAACTTTATTTTCTACTGCCATCAAATGAAAAGAGGGGAAAGTAGACTTATCTTGTCTATGCATGAAGGGTATGAAACTAATAATTTGATTATTTGAATCGGGGGATGTTTCGCGGGGTTAGCATTCGGGGTTGAAGCAGATCCGGTTTGATTGACTTGTCGAAAAAAGGTAGGTCCCATTGGTGGCATCACTGGAGTGGAAATTGAGTCCATTTGAGTTGTGTTGATGTATCGAACAGGTTCCATAGGAGGATGCAAAATGGGAATTGAACCCGTTTGTCTAACATGTTGAGCTATGACGGATAGGCTGTCATCATGTATGGTCGATTGTTTTTGTTGATGGAGATTAGGATAGGGTATTGGCTGTCCCAATTGCATTCGTTTGTTGGAAGGTGGCTCTACCCTTGGAAGTGTAGAAGAAGGTATTGTGTCAGCATTGTTATGCATGTGTGCCTTGAACTTCTTCTCAGCTTTTTTGAACTTCAGAAATTCATTGAATTCTTCCATATGTAAAAGGAGGAAGTCAACTTGTTTACCATGACTTAATGAGTAACAGAATTCGTCATCCATGTCTTCCTCAAATTCATTATTGGACTGTTCATCTTGAGGAACGTTAGTAGGACGGATGGGTGAAGGAATAACAGGTGAAGCGTTTTCAGGAATTGGCTCCATCGTTGGTTGTTGACTAATTTGATAACCGTTCTCAAAGTTCGTCGTTGGTAGATCATCAACGAATGGTGGAATAAGAGTGGATGCACGAACAGCTCTTCTTGCTCTCATACCTCTTCTACGGTGGGCACCAATCAGATGTTGGTAGAAGACAACCAAATGAAACGTGTCTAGTTGAAGAGAGATGAAAATGTATCCCAGTAAGAAAAACAATTTCCCGATGGGAAATTGATAGTCCCGATGGGAATTTTTATGTACCAATATGAATTGGTTAGAACAAAAGCAGCTTGGAAAAATGTTTTCCAAAGATCAATTCTCTCTCAAAAAGCAATTAAAGGCTTATTTCAAGTAGAAAACGGATTAAAATGGGTTCTAAGGGCGGAGCCCGTTGGGGAGAAGGCTCTATAAAAGTAATGAAAGGCCTTCTAAATTAATTGGGAATCCTTAGAGAGAGAAGGATGTTTAGAGAGAGAAATCTTTCAGAGTCAAAGTACTTAATGAATTCGGCCCCTTTTTAGTTATGAAAGCTTACTTTTATAGATGAAAATCATAAGGAAAATATTTTATTTAGGAGGTCAAAGTTGCTTGCCCTCCAAGTAAATTGAGTATGACCAACTAAAAATATCTTTAAGGGGAGATTTTAAGCTGCTTTTGAGATATTTAAAGACAATGTAAATTTGAGATGTTTTTGCCTCAAGGGCACAAATGTAAACTTGGTGTGATTAGCACCAAAAAATGAGGGGATTCTCTCAAGGAATCTTGAGTTACCAAAAATGTTGGATCTTGATTGATTGAATCTCTGGAGTTTCTTGCTTGATTGGTATGATTGTTGCCTGTGCACTGCTGGCAAGGGTGATCGGCAATACAAGTTAGGCTATGGTGTATACAGTTTGCGGCTCTTCATGGAAGAATTAATCCTCCAAAAATTGGGTAACGTGGAATTGGGGAAGGATGAGGCGATGTGTATGGTTTTAGAGGCAGTGGACATTCAAGAAGGATTGCAAGAGGAACAAAATAGTCTTGTGGTTGGCATTCATGGTGGTAGACTGTTCAACTTTGATGGATTCAAATTCGCAATGGGCAAGGCTTGGCGGTGTGGTTTCTTCTCTCTTTAATGCCTTGACGAAAATCTCTATTAGGTTTTCTTTGGAACACTAGAAACGATCGATTTAGTGCTCAATAACGGCCCTTGGAACTTTGAGAATCAACTCATCTTGGTGCGTCGTAGGGTTAGGGTTTTACCTGAAACCTTGAACGTGTGGGAGACGAAGTATTTATGAGTGATACTAAATGGACTCCCGTGCTATTGTTACATAATGGAGGATGGCTTGAAGATAGCAAAGTCACTTGATACTTGCCTTGAATATCAACTCAGAGAGGATAGACAACAGGGCGGTAAGTGCTATTGTTTGTATGTTATGGTTTCCCTCACTAAACCTCTTAAACAAGCGATTAAACTTTCTACTCTACATGGTGGGGTTCATGTTGGCCTTTTTCATTTTGAAAGATTGCATACAATATGCTTGCACTATTATCTCATTGGCCACCGATTTAGAGATTTTCGGTCGGAAAGGCATCAACAATTGAGGTGAAAGATATGGTGTTTGGTTCGTGGCTTGGCTGAGTGGACAACATGTATTCAAATCAGCTCTTTGCGCTAAAGAATCCTCATTCAGTTGAGTAGATTCATAAAGATCCTATTGTTAAAACTACCCCTCCGATGACACCTTCTTCTCGTTCTTTGGCATGGGTTAATGAATAGAATTCTCAACTGCCAATGGTTCCGGTGAATAAGGTTGTCACAAGGGCAGAAACAGCCGCAAGAGGGACTCAATTAATGCCTTAAAAGTGTGACAATGGAGATGGATATGATAGCAATAAAGCAAAGGAAACTTTAATTGCCAAAAAATAAAAATCTCAATGGTGGTGGCTGGAAAACAGCCCCACCGAGGTCAATGATTTGTTGTGGATGGAATTGATGAGATTTAAGGTCGCCTCGTGAATTCATGAGTTAAAAACGCTAGGTCAGTCTTTTAAATCGGACATTTTTTTCTTATCGTGACAAGATTATTTTTAGCTTCTTTACTTAATTTAAAGTTTTCTCTTGATTTTTCTAATGGTATGGCTGTTGATAGAGTTGGTTTGAGAGGAGGTCTCGCTATGTTATTGCATGATCAATTGGATGTTCATAGAGAGCCTATCTTTAGGCCACATTGATTGATGTGAAGATGAAGAATGTTTTGGATCAAGATGTGGTGTTCTTAATAGGGTTTTATGGACATTAGCTTCCATCTCAAAGGCATCATTCATGGAATTTGCTTCGATGTATTGGTACTGATAGGTCTTTACCGTGCTGCATTCTTGGAGATTTCAATGAGATCCTTTTCTATCATGAAACCAATAGCAGATATAAAATAACTCCAAATTTGCTATCCAATTTTTGCAATGTGCTCCAAGTGCTCAATTTGAACGATATTTTTATTAAGGATGACCAATAAACTTGGTGGAACAAGAGGTCCGAACACGCATCAACATAGTCCAAACTTGATCGATGTTTTGGCAATGCCTAATTCTTTCAGGTCTTCACTGGTACTGCATCTAAAGTTGTTCCCACCTCTACTTCAGACCACCATGCTATTTTTATGATGATGAAACAGTGTATAGAGGCACCACTAGCACCACAACATAGACCCCATCAGTTAGAGCCATGATGGCTCCGTGAGGAGGAATGTAGAGATATCATTGCTAATACTTGGAGGATTGGGACTGCTAATGCTCTCCATGAACTGGATAATCTGAAATTAAGATTACATAAGTGGAGTTTGGATAAGTATGGTCACATACCAAAGAAAATCAAGGCACCTAGGGCATATATCTCTCGATTGGAGCAAAGAGATGCATCAGATGATCTAATTAAGGAGGCTTACGGAAATTGCAGCAGCTATTGGATGTGGAAAATGAGTATTGGAGACAGCGCTCTAGATCAAATTAGCTAAAGAGTGGTGATCAAAACACGACTTACTTTCATCACCATGTAAATCACCGAAAACAACGTAATCACATTTCTAAAATCAGAAATGGAGCTGGGTATGTTGGTTACTACTCAAAAAGATATATCTCAGGTAGCAGTTGATTATTTTAAATTGTTATTTGCTAGCGATAAAGTCGTTGTTGATTATGGTCGAATGTTTGGAAATGTGAATTTCTCTCATTTATCTAAGGAGGATAGAAATGCTCTTGATAAACCTTTTTTTTTAATCTGATATTCTTGCTGCCCTTAAATTAATGCACCCTACAAAAGCCCCTGGTCCGGATTGTTTTCATGCTTCATTTTTTCCAAAAACATTGGGATACGGTTGGGCTTGAGATTTCGAAGCTGCTCCTTAGGTGTTTGAATAATGGGATGCCTTGGAATGAATTGAATG
Organism: Marsdenia floribunda; assembly: GCA_035583425.1. Classification (NCBI taxonomy): domain Eukaryota; kingdom Viridiplantae; phylum Streptophyta; class Magnoliopsida; order Gentianales; family Apocynaceae; genus Marsdenia; species Marsdenia floribunda. The sequence continues at coordinate 5,409 of JAXGGT010006909.1, forward strand.
CAACTTACATTACATTGATACCTAAAGTTAAGTGTAAATATTAAATTTGTGGCTATCGTCAAACTGGCCAAGATTAATTTAAACTAGAAAGCAATATAATGCTCACCAGGTCATCTCCCAAAGAAGCCCTAATCGTTTAAATCAAATTAAGAAACCACTGATCTGAGTTAAAGTTAAAAGGGGGGTTTAATGTTTAACGAAAAGTTTAAAAACAAATAAACTAAATGAATTCGAATGCAAATAATAATGAGAAAACGTAATCAGCCTAGGGTTGATGCTCCAGTTTAATCCTTCCTTGTTCTTCTAAATATTTTCGAATTTCTAATCTGATCCCTTGATTGAATACCAATTTAGATTCCCAAATTAGAATTCTGTTCACCTACTAACAATCTGTTAGAATTCGATTAAACACTAATAGATTTCCTAGACAATCGCCTAATCAATAAACTCATGTTTAATCTAAGATCCGTGAAAATCAAGGCAATCATGAATCCATGAAAAATCCAAATTTGAAATCAATTAAAAAGAGATAATCGCAATAGTTCAGTCAACAATCGCCAACAAAACTAAATTCAATCTCAAAAATTCAACCCAATGAATAATCATTCAATTTCATAAATCAACGCAATAAAATCTAAATAAATCATATTAAAACCCGAAATAATTGATGTACTGGAACTCTGAATTGCCCTGAAAATATCTTCCCCTAGACCGATTACAAGGTGTTTAAGCTGCCATTACAAAATCTTGTAATGCTTCCATGATTTCCAATATCTTCTCTCTGTAATTTTTTAAATCTCGCCTCTTGCTCTCTCTGATTTTCGAACACCTCTGCCTAATCTAATTTTTTTCTTTTTAATCCACCTCTCCCCTATCTTCTTAAGGTTTTCTCTCTTTTCTTTCTTGGACTTCATGGGCCCCTTCAATCTAGGCCGCCTCTCTTGCATATTGGCCTTCATAAAACTATAACATGAGGTCTGCCAGGTCATTTAAACTTGGGCCTAAAATAGAATAAAAATATAATTAAAAACCCAACAATTTAATATCATATCATTAAAGCATAATAATCCAAACAACAAATATAAGTCATAAGAATGTATTAAATACTAAGTATAGAGGGTCCAAAATGTATAAATTTATATGTTATCATTAAGAATCCCGGTTCTATGATAGATTTTAGGCCAATTAGCTTATGTAATGTGATGTACAAGTTGTTATCCAAAGTTATTATTTGTAGATTCAAACCCTTTCTACCAGTTCTTATCGATGAGGCTCAAAGTGCATTTGTGAGTGGTCGTCTTATTACAGACAATATCATTATTGCTATGGAAGCGTATCATTGGATGTCTTTGGCTCACAAGAACCACTCTACTGATACCATGGCACTTAAACTGGATGTGGCAAAGGCATATGACAGAGTTGAGTAGTGTTTCTTACAATGGGTTATGGTTAAAATGAACTTTCCTAGCAGATTGATTGAGTTTATCATGCAATGTATTTCCATTGTTAGCTTCCAGATATTAGTTAATGGGGAATCATCATCTTCATTCCAACCTCAACCGGGTATTCACGAAGGTGATCCTTTATCTCCTTATCTTTTCTTATTTTGTGCTGAAGGTTTATCCCAATTGATTCGGGTCGCAGTTTTGAAAGGTGATTGAAGGAGAATTCATATGGGACATGGAGGTCCCCATATCTCTCATCTCTTTTTCGCAGATAACTGTTTGTTGTTCCTACGAGATTCAGATGCATTTGTTGATACTTTATTGTCTCTTCTCTCTACCTAGGAGGCTATTTCCGATCAGAAGGTGAACATTCTGAAGTCATCTATATATTTCTCTCAAAATATCTCTAGTAATCGCTGACAGATATTATTTCAAAAGCTTGGTACGAAGGTTTGTACTGGTGAAGGATTTTATCTTGGCCTTCCTTATTTGATAGGGAAATCCAATGCTCAAATTTTCTCTTATCTTAAATATAGAATTTGGAAGAAAACCCATGGTTGGAAGGAAAAGTTAATGTCAAAAGGTGGAAAAGAGATTCTCATCAAATCGGCTATCTAGGCTATTCCTACTTATGCTATGTCGGTGAACCATATTCCTATGGCTTTATGTGACAAAATATGTAACCTTGTTCGTAGATTTTGGTGGAGTTCTTCTCATGAACGTCAAAGTACTCCTTGGATTTCTTGGGGTAAGATGTGTCAACCAAAAAGGAATGGAGGGTTGGGCTTTAAACAACCAAGACTTTATAATCAAGCTCTACTTGCAAAATAGGGTTGGAGATTGTTACAAAACCCCTCTTCGTTGGTGGCTCAAGTTCTTAAGCACAAATACCATCCTAAAACAGGTTTCTATAATGCTAAGAAAGATTATAGGCCTTCCTTTTTCTGGCAATCTATTCTCTTTGGAAGATAATTGTTGAAGAAATGCATTCGTTGGCGAATTGGAGATGGTACAACAGTGCAAGTTTTTCATGATCCCTGGATCCCTATGCCAATATCCTTCAAAACAATCACTCCTTTGTGTTCCTTACATAAAAAGGTGATGGTATCATACTTAATCCAGAATGGAGCATGTAGGCATGATTTATTGAACGTGTTGTTCTGCCCGAGAGATGTGGAATTTATTACTCAAATTCCTCTCAACTTGAATAGTGGACAAGATCGGTAGGTTCGGCACTTCATAAATTCTGGTATATTCATTGTTTTGTCTGCATATAAGGTAGTTGCCCAATACCAAAGTGACGAGGGTTCTAAGGGCTCTTCAACAAGCATGGACATGGGATGGTTCCTAATTTGGAATAGTAAAGTTCCACCTAAATTTTAGCACTTTGTTTGGCATTTGTGTCATCATTCTTTGGCCACAAGTGACAATCTCAAACGACGCTCCATACCTCACTTGGAGTTGTGTCCCTTTTGTCATAATAGCGGTGAAGATAATCATCACATTTTCTTGTTTTGTAGCTTTGCTAAGTATGGAGCACTTTGGGTTTCTACTTATCAGGTTTAGTTCCTAAGGCAAATTCTTGGCTTCAATTGTTTATATTATTTCATGAGCAGTATACTAGTGATTCTTTGGGTGTGGAACATATTTTTGTATGTCTATGGGCTATGTGGAATGCAAGGAATGATTCTCTTTTCAATCATGAAATTGCAAGACCTAAATATGTGGCTGAACATGCCTTGGAGTACTTGAGGTTGTTTCATGATTGCAGGGGTTTCATTGCTACTCCACAACGGCAAGTTGTAATGATATGCAAAGTTGAAACCATCCCCCTCGAGGGGCAATTGAAGCTCAATATTAACATTGCTTCTATGGAAAAGAATGTTGGCTTTGGATTTGTACTTCAAAATCATCTAGGGTTTCTTCTTTTATCAGGAGCTGGTCTACTATAAGATATCATTTTGGTGAAGCTGCTAGCCTCTCGCTCGGTTTCTTTCATTCTAAGGAGCAAGTGGATGCTTCATTGAGACGGATTACTTATCCTTGGTGCAACAGCTCTATGATTCAGAGCTTAATTTGTCCCATATCGGTAATCTGATTGAGTTGATCAAATCTTCTTGTGTACCTTCGGCATTTTGTAATGTCATTTATGCACCTCGGGAAGAAAATCATGTTGCTCATCGCTTAGCTAGAATAGGTCAATCATTTATGGAGGTTGTTATTTGGAGATCTTCATCTCATCCTTCTGCACTGGATGCTCTACATCAGAATTAGTCCTTTTTACACTCTTAATATAAGTTTCTCGAGTTTTGGTTTCAAAAAAAAAAAAAATTAAAACTGAAACAAAACAAATGAATGGAGATATCACATACAAATGAATTAATCTCTTTAGAAAGAAATAGAGAAAAGGATTCCAAGAATTTATCAAGAAAACTGAACATGAAGAAAAATCAAAATATCATATTTACTCACTTATACGATCTGCAATCAAAATATGGAATTCCACCAATTTGATCTTTGTATTCCAACCTAATTATCATAATTCAACTTAGGTTCTATCTAATAAATCAAATTAAATCGAAAAATTGACTTACCTCATTAATACTCTTCGATCGAATTCTCTCTGGCTAATCCTGTTGACTGACCACCTCCTAGGATGTAGATGAGGCATAAAACTTCTGAGACTCAATAACCCAGCTAAAAAAATATAAAATAAACCCTAACCCTTAAACGATTAATTAAAATACGTAAATAATAAATATTATTACTTAAAATTTTCAAAATTTCCTTATTTGTCCTTAAAAAAGGGGTTGGGTATTACATACGACCCTCCTTACAAACAGTTTCTTCCTCGAAACTTAGAATATTATTATTCCATAAGAAATAAAATATTGATTTATATTTAAACTATATTCAACCACACAGACTTTCGTTACACACTCTAATAAAATGCCACAATTTATAGGTCCAATAAAATCTAATACTTATCAACAGTCTATCACAAGACTAAAATATAAAATTATCACTTAAGCATTCTAAGGATTCACGACCTCTTGCTTTGATTCCAACTAAATGTCACACCCTGAAACTAAGGCGTAACATGACCGTACCCTCAAGGTTTCCCCTAAGAGCACATGGTCTCTTTCTCAACTCAATCAAAAATTTTACCCTAAGTATAGAAGAACGAAAGAAATTAAATCCCCAATACTGTAAATAATTCCCAAAGAAATTATGAATTAAAATCAAGTCTATAATCTCCTAAAGAAATTCTGAAACAGAGTCAAGATCTAATCTAGTCACAAGAATCATGCAACCCAAATAGGGTAATTACGTATGTTCCTCCATCTCCAAATTTATTTTAAAATAAAAATAATATCTAAATAGAGTAATTATGCAACCCAAAATAACATATAATCTAATCACAAGAATCAAGATCCTCACTTATTCTCTTACTCATCATCCCTAGTATCTACAAAAAAAAGGAGAAAAGGGAGGGGAATGAGCTAAAAAGCCTAATGAATAAACAGACTATCTCTCTGTTCCTTGTTTCCCTAAATGTGAACGAAAATAAATATAAAGTCAGAAATCATATTTTCAAAATAATATTCAATCAAAGCAAACTTCCCTATAACAATTTTTTTCAAATAAACAAGGAACGTATCAAATTTCATTCTTATTGTCTTTTACGTAGGTTCAAGCAAGTATAGTTATTCGTTGGTTTACTGAATTCAGCTCAAGACTGATATCCTGCTAGAACGGCTAGAACTTATAATAGTGGAAGCTTTTTCACCATGATCTATAAGTTTAGAATTTATAATTTTGGAACATGTTCCTCCTCTAATTCCTAACAAAGTTGAGTTAAAAATTTATATTTCTTTTTAGGAAAGACTTTAAATAAAATTTTAATAAGAAGCCTCAATAAAAAAATCCCATTTGAAGGTTAAAAATCAATTTTTTTTTTTTTTTAAGAAAAGAAAAAATCTCCAAGAAAACAGTTTTTGGAAGAACATAATGAAAAAAATTTAAATAATAAAATAATAATAGTATGTTTATCTCAAAGAATGAAACTTAAAAGAAACTTGCAGTAAAAAGAAAAAAAAAAAATTAATGATTAAAATAAAATAATAATAATACAAATAATAATAGTATGTTTATCTCAAAGAATGAAACTTAAAAGAAACTTGCAGTTAAAAAAAAAAAAAAATTAATGATTAAAATAAAATAATAATAATACAAATAATAAAGTCATTATTATCCTCATCATTAAAAAAATAAATAAATAAATAAAAATAGAATAAAAGAAACAGAGAGCACTTTGCGCGGAGAAAATCTTAAACTTTTATATATATATAAACCATAATAATAATAAGGGTAAATTATCTAGATAACATTTAAACTATTCGAAAATTTAGATTTTGCACTTAAACTTTTTTTTGTCTAACTTTTGTATTTTAACTTTTTAAAAGTGTGAAATTTAGCATTCTGTCCAAATATTCCGTTATATGGTATATTTTTGTTAGTCATGTGAAAGGTATTTTAGTAATTTAAATATTTTTAAAATTTTCAAAAGACTTAATTTTAAAAATTAAAAATTTATGGGCATTGTTGGAAAAAAAAAACTTAAAGATTAGGGTTTTTTTCTTTCTTTCTTTCTCTTTTCTTTTTCTTCAAAACCAACACTGCCGCCACCTTCTTTTTTCTGCACCAGCACCGCCTCCTCCATCATCCCTCCTCTTCCTCTTTCTTCTTCTTCTTCTTCTTCACCCATTACAGGTGCTAAATCTCAATTCTCCATGGGTTTTTCCCTTCTCTAACAATGTAAAAACATCTATTCTTCCCAAAATCATCACCAAAATTCCATCTTTTTGTATGCCCAGAGATTCTTTTATGGCAACAAGCAGATGCAAAATGCAAAAACACAATTTTTTTTTTCCTTTTTGAGGAAAGAGAAACTTGCATTACAAATTAAAACTTAACCAATCCAGATACAATGCATCTAGAACCTACAATATGAAGTGCCTATCCACCACACATCGGTATCAAAGGTTTGATCGACTTTAGCTAAGCAGTGAGCAATAGAGTTGGTTTTTCAATGTCATACAAGACACTAAAAGAACCAAAAGCTAAGTAGCAATGTTTGATGTTGTCTATGAGACCTCCAAATACATAAAGGTTCACCGCAAAATCCTTCAATTGATGCACTAAATGCAAACAATCTTTCTCTACAATGATTCTCTCCCTGTGGTATTCCTGGGTTAGCAGAAGCACATTGACCCATTTAAAATTAACAATTCAAAAAAAAAAAAAAAAAAAAAAGAAATAAAATCTTCTGTTTCAACAAGAACTATCACATATTCAATAATCAAAAACACCCAAAACCTTTTTCTTTGTTCCCCTTCTCCTCTGTCCATAAGCAACCAACAATGGAAATGAGTGGACCAGTACTGCGATTCTCTAAGGTTACTATAATAATGGATTGAGATTAGATGGTAAGGGAGAGGGTTTGGCATCCACAGTAAGGAGAAGGGATGGTGGCGGGTGTTGGTTTTGAAAAACAAGAAAGAGAAAGAAAGAAGGAAAAAAAAAAAAAAAAACCTAATCTTTAAGTTTTTTTTTTCAATAATGCCCATAACTTTTTAATTTTTAAAATTAAGTCCTTTAAAAATTTTAAAAATATGTAAATTACTAAAATACCCTTAAAAATCATGTGCAAGTCACATGACTAATGGAAACATGGCATTTAATGGAATATTTGGACAAAATATCAATTTTTATACATCTAAAAGTTAGAGTGCAAAAGTTAAACGAAAAAAAGTTTAAGTGCAAAAGTTGGATTTTCGAATAGTTTAGGTGTTATTAAGATAATTTGCGCTAATCATAATAATAATATTAAACAAAAACAGCTACACAATGATGTGTATATATAGTTTAAATTTGTGAAGTCACTTTTTCTTTTTCTTTTTAAATTAATATATATATAACTTAAAACTTCTTTCAAAAAAATAAATAAAAATAAGATAGAAATAAAATGAATGAATGGGGATATAAAAAATAAACGAATTAATCCATTCAAAAAGAAACAAAGAAAAGGATTCCAAGAATTCATCAAGAAAACAGAATGCGAAGAAAAATCAAAATATCTCATTTACTCACCTCTACGTCCTCCAATAAAAATCTTGAATTCCATCTATTTGATCTCTGAATGCTAACTTAATTATCAACTTAGGTTCTATCTAATAAATCAAATTTAAGCTTAAAAGAAATCGAAGAATTGATTTTCCTCGTTAATACTCTTAGATCAAATTCTCTCTGACTAATCCCCCTGACTGACTACCTCCTTAGATGTAGACGTGTCATAAAACCTCTGAGACTCAATAACCCTTAAACGATAAATTAAAATACGTAAACAATAAATATGGTTACTTAAAATTTTCTAAATTTCCTTATTTGTCCTTAATAAAGGGTTTGGGTAGTACATACTACCCTTTTTACAAAAGTTTCGTCCTCAAAACTTAGAACATTATTATTCCTTAAGAAATGAAATATCGATTTAGACTTAAACTATATTTGAATGCAAACCGCACACACTTTTACTGCACACTCTGATAAAATACCAAAATTTACAAGTCCAACAAAATCTAATATTTATCAACAGTCAACCACCAGACTAAAATATTAAATTATCATTTAAGTATCCTAAGGATTCGCAACCTCTTGATTTGATACCAACTAAATGTCACGCCTTGAAACCGAGGCGCAACACGACCGTACCCTCAAGGTTTCCCCTAATAGCACATAGTATCTTTCTCAACTTAATCAAAAATTTTACCCTAAGTATAGAAGAACGAAAGAAATTAAATCCTCAATACCGTAAATAATTCCAAAAGAAATTCTAAATTAATATCAAGGTTATATAATCTTCCAAAGAAATTCTGAAACAAAGTTAAGGGTACATCTACAAATTTATTTAAAACCAAAATAATCTCTAAAAAGGGTAACTATGCAACCCAAAATAACATCTAATCTAGTCACAAGAATCAAAATCCTCACTCACTTATTCTTTTACTCATCATCCCTAGTATCTGCAAAAAATAGAGAAAATGAAGAGGAATGAGCTAAAAAGCCTAATGAATAAACCAAATATCTTTTTTTCCTTATTTTCCAAAATATCAAGGAAAATAAATATAAAGTCAGAAGTCATATTTTCAAAATAATATTCAATCAAATTAAAGCTCCCCATAACCAATTTTCTCTAATAAACAAGGAACGTATCAAATTACATTCTTACTTTCTTTTACATGGGCTCAAGCAAGTATGGTTATTTGTTAGTTTACCGAATTCGGCCCTAGACTGATATCCTGTTAGTACGACTACAACTTATAATAGTAGGAGTTTTTTTCACTATACTCTATAGGTTCAGAATTTATAATTTTGGAATATGTTACTCTAACTAATTTCTAACAAACTTGAGTCAAAAACATAGGGTGTGTTTTGATTGGAGTTTTTTTTAGTTTGCTTATTTTTTTCAAGTTGAGTTGAGTGTATTGTGGAAAACGAAGAGTAAGGTGGGGATAAGTCAAAAATTTGTCTAATAAGTAGGGAACAAAATATTATATTTTATTAAGTGTAGTGTTTTGTTATTGAAGTGATATATTTATTGAATATTTAATTTTATAAATATTTCAATATTCAATATTTTATTAATTTTTTTGCTAAGTGGGCAAACAATGAATAATGTCGTGTCAGGTGGTGTCCAAAAAAACTCCAATCAAACACACCCTTATATTTCTTTTTAAGGACGATTTTAAATAAAATTTTAAGAAGAATCTTCAGGAACTAAAAAGAACTCTCATTAGAAGGTTAAAAATCAGAAAATTAAAAGAAAAAAATCTCCAAAAAAAATAATTTCTAGAAGAACATAATAAAAAGAATATTTTAAATGATAAAATAATAATAATATGTTCATCACAAAGAATAGAACTTAAAAGAAACTTGTGGCCGAAAAGAAAATTTAATGATAAAAATAATAAAATAATAATAATACAAAGAATAAAAGCCACCATTATCCTTATCATTAAAAGAAATAAATTAAAAAAAATAGGAAATGTTAAACTTTTATATATATATACATAAACCATACTAATAATAATAATAAACAAAAACAGCAGGAGAATCATATGTACATATAGTTGTAATTTGCGAAGCTGCTTTTTCTTTTTCTTTTTTTTTAAATTAATATATATATATATATATATAAGAGTAAGGCTTATAATCGGGTGGAATGGTCTTTTTTGCACTGGGTCTTGTTAAAGATGAATTTTCCTTCTAGACTGATTGCTCTTATCATGCATTGTGTCTCCACTGTTAGTTTTCGGATTTTGATAGGTGAACCTTCTATTGCTTTCCATCCCTCACGAGGACTTCGATAGGGTGATCCTCTTTCTCCTTATCTCTTTATCCTTTGTGCGGAGGGTTTTTCTCAGTTGATTCATTAGGCAATATTATCCGGTACTTGGTAGGGTATTCAAATGGGTCGTAATGCTCCCATTTTGTCTCATTTATTCTTTGTAGATAATTGTTTGCTTTTTCTTCAAGATTCACCTACTGCTTTGGACAAGCTCCTTCATATTTGGCATGTTTATGAATTTGCTTCTGGTCAGAAAATTAATGTGGTGAAGTTTTCTGTCTTTTTCTCAAAGAATGTGCCTCATACTCGAAGATGAACCATTTTTAATAAATTGGGTATGAGATAGTGTGATGGGATAGGTACTTACCTTGGGCTGCCCTATTTACTTGGTAAATCTAAGGTGAAAATCTTCTCTTATTTGAGACAAAGAATTTGGAGGAAAAAAACTCATGGGTGGAAGAAAAAATTCCTCTCTAAAGGAAGCAAAGAGGTGTTGATCAAATCCGTGCTCTAGGCCATCCCCACGTATGTTATGTCGGTGTACCGTTTACCTTCATCTCTTTGTAAGGATATGATTTCTATCACTAGGGGGTTTTGGTGGCACTCTTCTGGAGATAGTAGAGAGACTTCTTGGGTTTCTTGGAGCAACTTATGTAAGCCTAAGAAAGAAGGAGGGTTAGGGTTTCAAAATCCATATCTCTTTAACCAAGCTCTTCTTGCAAAGCAGGGTTGGCAACTGCTCCAACACCCCCATTCTTTGGTTGCTCATGTTTTGAAGTCTGAATATTATCCCCACATAGATTTTACTCATGCATGGAGGGGCCACAACACATCATTTGGTTGGCAATCTTTGCTTCAAGGATGTGAACTACTTTTGAAATGACTGTGATGGAGAATTGACAATGGCAAAACAGCTAGGGTTTTCCTTGACCAATGGTTCTATGCCTTATTCTTTTAAACTTGTCACTCCACTATGTTTTCTTCATGAGCAGGTTATGGCGGTTGATCTCATCAAGGAGGAAAGTGGCAACTTGACCTTCTTAAAGTCCTTTTTGTCCTAGAGATGTTGATTTGATTTTGTAGGTACCCTTATGCCTAAAGAACAGCCCAGATAGATGGATTTGGTACCATACCCCAACTGGCCGTTTCTCAGTAGCTTCGGTCTATAAGGTGGCAGTGCAATCTCAAGCAAACCTCGCAACAAGTAGCACTCCTCAAAGCACAATGAAGGATTGGCAGCAGGTGTGGAACTGTAATCTTCCTTCGAAGGGTCTTATTTTTGCATGGCAGCTTTGTCACTCAGCCTTTCCTACACGGCTCAATCTGCACAGAAGATATATCATCCATACCAATCACTGCTTAAGCTGCTTGGAGGCTGAATTGGAGGCTCATATCTTCTTTTCCTATCCTTACGCTAAAGTTGTGTAGCATGAGATGGGTTTTAAGCTGAACAAATTGCTTAATATGGCCACTTCTTGGATTCACTTCTTTCGGCTATTTTTTTATTCACATGGAGGAGATATCTAGGTTTTTGAAAGGCTAATTATGCACTTGTGGAAAATTTGGGCAGCGCAATGATTGTGTTTCAACAATAAATTGATTTCGCCAACCATGACTGTAGAGTCCTCAAAGAGCTTCTTGCAACTCTATCAAGCTCATCACATTGTACAATCCCAAAGATGCACTAGTCTCTCTCATCCATCATGTTGCTTGTCGCCGGATAGAGGGCTGCTCAAGCTCAATGTGGACACCTCTTTTGGTTTAAAGGGAGCTGGTTATGGATTTGCTTTGTGTGATTATTTGGTGAATGTGCTCTTCTCAGGTGTTCCCCTCCCTAGTTCTCTCTCAGTTTCATGTGGAACTCCTAGGGATATGAAAGAGCTATGAATTGGTTAGAAGTCTCTTCAACAAAGAGTTGATCATTGAATTGGACTGCCTTTTCTTCGTGACACAATTGCAAAGTACTGGAGCAAATTTATCACCCTTTGGCCACCTTCTTGAGATGCTCCAATCTCTTCTTTTTACATCTAATTCTTGTTGCATCCGTTTCACTCCTAGAACTTCAAACTATGTTGCTCATTCCTTAGCTAAAATTGGTCTTGGTTTAGAAACGGTTGTTGTATGGAGAGATTCCTCTCATCCTTCTGTTTTTGCCTCACTTCATCGTGATTGGCTATCGTGCAATGAAATTTAAGTTCGTGTTTTTTGTCAAAAAAAAAAAAATTAAAACAGAAATGAAACGAATGAATAGGGATATAAAACACAAATGAATTAATCCGTTTAAAAAGAAATAGAGACAAGGATGCCAAGAATTTATCAAGAAAACGGAATGCATAGAAAAATCAAAATATCCTATTTACTTACTCTACGATCTCCAATCAAAATTTGGAATTCCACCAATTGGATCTCTGAATTCCAACCTAATTATCAAAATTCTACTTAGATTCTATCTAATAAATCAAATTTAAGCCTAAAAAAAATCGAAGAATTGACATACCTCGTTAATACTCATTGATCGAATTCTCTTTGACTAATCTTGTTGACTACTACCTCCTAAGACGTAGATGAGGCGTAAAACCTCTAAGACTCAATAATTCCGCTAAAAAATATAAAATAAACCCTAACCCTTAAATGATAAATTAAAATACGTAAATAATAAATATTATTACTTAAAATTTTATAAATTTCCTTATTTGTCCTTAATAAAGGGGTTGGGTATTACAATAAAGTTTATAGCAGAAACAATCCTACAACAAAGTTTATAGTAGAAACAATCCCCTATGTCTATGTTATCGGAACTATCATTATTGGGACATCTAAAGATAAACATTGATGCATCTTTTTCTACACTGACCATCTGGGTAACCTTATTCTCTCTGATGCAGGTTTGCCCATGGATGTGTGTTTAGTTGAACATGCTAAACTAATTAGTATATGGTGGAGTTTTTTGGTAGCACAACAACAAGTGGTCCATGTTGATATTATCGATACAGACTGTGAAAATGTAGTTAAAGGTGTGAACAATGAGGATCCTAATTTGCCACCTAATGGAGTTTTGATGGATATGGTGTTCAAGGTCTATATTTCTCGAACTGATTGCTCTATTCAATTTCGACCTCATTATACATATGGTGTGCAAACAAGCTAGCCAAATTTGGTCACTCTTTATCTCATGATGTGTTTTGGACTTCAAGTCTCCACATCAATGTTGTGAATGAATTACAATTTGATTAGATTCATTTTAATTAATAAATGATACTTCTATTTTCCTTAAAGGAAAAAAAAAAAAAAAAAGAGAGAAGAATTAAAAGTAAATGAGATTGTAACAAATGCTAATACAATAAAAGTGAGAAAATGATGGAAGGGATAAAAAATGATGAAGAGGAAAAAACAAAATGAACAAATGGATAAAACATAACACAATATTAAAAACTTTAAACCTAGTATGTGTTATGAAATTGTAAGAATATAACAGAATAATAGAAGTAAAGATAATAGTATAAAAGTAACAAGAGAGAGACATAGAGGGGAAGAGAGAATTTGTATTAAGTTCTCAACTCTTCAAAAAACATTATAAATGAAACAAAGGATCTCCTATTTATAGAAAAAGTTTGATCTTATCTATAGGGTACTGCATCATCGATGACATCATCATCATAATTACATCACGTCTCTCGGGGTAAAATGATGATGTTTATCCTATCGTCATTATGACTTTGCATCTTTCAAGGTAAAAGGATAATGTTAATTCTTTAGGATGATCTTCATCCATTTCAATCATTAATATTCTAGATAAGAGATGATGATGACTTTTGGAGATTATGGATATCCACAAAATTTAATGTGTTTCATAATACTTTCCTTTGGATGTCCATAACATAAAGAATATATCTCATTAAAACCTTAATAGATTAAAAAAAAAAAAAAAAAAACCAAATAGGAAAAAACTCTAGTGAAGGAAAAATAGTGCATTATTCTTTATATGTAGATATCTATCCCTATTGAGATAAACTATCGAGATCTTTAAATCAATGCAAATCAATTTTATATCTCAACTTCTCAAACGTTGCAGTTGGTAGTGCCTTAGTGAATAAATCTGTAATATTATCACATGATCGAATTTGAAGCACATCAATTTCACCTTCTTTTTGAAGTTCATTAGTAAAGAAGAATTTAGGTGAAATGTGTTTTGTCCTGTCTCCTTTGATATATCTTCCTTTCAATTGAGTTATACAAGTTGCATTATCTTCATACAGAGGAGTTGGAATCTCTCTTCCGGAGGATAAACCACAACTCTCTCTAATATAATGAATCATTGACCTTAACCAAACACATTCTCGACTTGCTTCATGAATTACTATAATCTCAACATCATTAAACAAAGTTGCTGCTATAGTTTGCTTTGTAAAGTGCCATGATATAGCAACATTACCGTATGTAAATAAATAGCCATTTTGAGAATGTGCCTTATGTAGGTCAGAAATATAACCAGCATCAGCATAACCAATTAATTTTGAGTCATTTTTATTTGAATAAAACAATCCGAGATCAATAGTTCTTTAGAGGTATCTCAGGACATGTTTAACACCATTTCAATGTCATCATGTAGGTGATGAACTACTCGTGATAAAAAACTTATAGGAAATTCTATATTAGGTCGTGTGCAATTAGCAAGATACAACAAGGAACCAATAGCACTCAAATATGGTACTTCAGGACTAAGTAATTCTTCATCACTTTCTTGAGGTCTAAAAATATCTATATTTACATCTAATGACCTCACGACCATTGGAATACTCAATGGATATGTTTTGTCCACGTAAAATCTTTTCAAAACTTTAGTTGTGTATGTTGACTGATGGACAAAAATTCCATCATTCACATGCTCAATTTGAAATCCAAGACAAAACTTGGTTCTTCAAAAATCTTTAACCTCAATTCTCGTTTTAAGCAATCTGTAGCTTCTTGGAGCTCTTTAAGAGTTTCAATGAGATTTATATCGTCAACATATATAGCCAGTATTACAAAACCAAATTTAGATTTCCTAATAAAAAAACATGGACATACCTGGTCATTCTTATAACCTGATTTCAATAAAAATTCACTAAGATGATTACACCACATGTGTCCAGATTATTTTAGCCCATATAATGATTTTCGTAGTTTTATAGAATAATTTTCACGGGACCATCACAAGCCTTGGGTAAATTGAATCCTTTTGGGATTCTCGTACAAATTTCATTCTCAAGGCTTCCATTTAGATAAGTCGTAACAACATCCATTAAACGCGTGTCAACCTTTTCATGAACTACCAAACTTATAAGATATCATAGCATAATAGCATCAATAACAGGTGAATAAGTTTGATCATAATCAATACTTGGTTTTTGCAAGAAACCTTGTGCGACAAGTCGTGCTTTATACCTCACAACTTCATTGTTCTCATTTCGTTTTCGCACAAACACCCATTTATAACCAACAGGCCTTACACCTCGCTTTGCAAGTGAATTTAACTTCGATTGAATCGCATCTTTCCTTCAACTCCAATCAACTCTACGCTGACATTCTTCAATTGATGATGGGTCAGAATCCTCATGATCCTTGAAAATATCAAGGGCTACATTATATGCAAATGTATCATCAATAATTATTACCTTTCTATCCCAACTTCTACTGGAAGTAGTATAATTAATAGAAATTTCATGATTTTCTTCATCACTTGTAGTTGGAATCTTATCATCAGTTGTTTCTTGGTTCCCTTTACCTATTTCCTCAATATAATCATCTTGATAATTTAACCCTCTTTTCTTTCGAGGATTTTATCCTTAGAATTAAGGGGTCAACTACGCTTTTGGCATGCTTTTGATTCAATAGCTATAGGAGTTACATTATGCCATGCAAGGACCTCTATTCTTATAGGTGCATCTATAGCTGGAATATGCAATTTAGTGACTCTACTGGAGTCAACAAAAGAATCTAACAATTAATATGCAATTATTTGTATATGAATTATATTTTGAACTTCCAGTTCACTCACGCTTGTGCGTGGATCTAAATGACTCAATGATGTACAAGCAAGTTCTATTTTATGCCATTTATTTTCTCCCCCTAATTTGGGAAACAAATTTTCATCAAAATGGAAATCAACAAACTTGTTGTAAAAACATCCCCTGTCATAGGTTCAAGATACCTTATAATTGATGGGGAATTATACCCAACATATATCCCCAATCTTCTTTGAGGACCCATCTTTGTACGTTAGGTTGGTTCAATTAGAACATATACCGCACACCCAAATATTCTCAAAAGAGCAATATTAGGTTCTAAACCAAAAACCAACTGTAAAGGAAAATAATTATGATAATTCGATGGCCTTAAATGCACAACTATTGTAGCATGCAAAATGGCATGGCCCCAAACAGATTTAGGAGATTTGTTCTCATTAACAGTAGTCTTGCAATTAATTACAACATTTTGATAAATGATTCAACTAGACTATTTTGTGTATGAATATGAGCTACTAGATGTTCAACAATTATTCCTATCGATATGCAATAAGAATCAAATGCATGCGAACAAAATTTGATAACATATATAAATTTATACATTTTGGACCCTCAATACTTAATATTTAATATGTCTCTCTACCATTCTTACGACTTTTATTTGTTATTTGGATTATTATGCTTTAATAAGATTAATATT
>JAXGGT010006958.1:0-21948 GCA_035583425.1 Marsdenia floribunda
ATGTATAATAACAAAAACTAATTGAAATAAAAGGGTTAGAAGTGGCCGAAAAACGTTTTATTTATTATTTGTTTTTCTTAAACATTTTATGTGTCTTTTTGCAAGAAAAATAAATTTTTAAAAGTATTTTAGTTTGAATTATTAATTATGTTCATACTAAAAATTATATATATATATATTGTGGATTTTTTTATAAATAATTTTTTAATTAATGATAAACACCCCATAATTAAAAATATTTCAAAATTCAATTTGCACCATATTTCTTCAAAATTGAGGGGGAAAAAAAAAAAATCAAAATTAACTTTTTTTTCAGTTAATTAATATTGAAAGGAAAATTAGCTCATTTAGTCCATGAAGTATTGCGTTTTCGTCTGTTAGGTCTTTATCTTTTTTTTTACCTATTAGATCCTCATAGCTTTTACGGGTAACCTGTTTGGTCCTTTTGACCAATAATTCAACTCCTAAACATTACTTTCAAAGCATCTCTACTGTTATTCTTCTTAAAATTATTGTGTCAGTGTCTTACACAATGCCTATGCTCAGATCTAGGTAACAATTGTGGCCTGAATTATTGGTCGAAATGACCTAATTGGTGGCCCGTAAAAACTATGAGGACTTAATAGAAATAAAAAATAGATAAGGATTTAATTGACAAAAAATCACAACTTCATGGACTAAATGGACGAATTTTCCATATTGAAATTGAAGAATTTTCTTTGCTTAAAAGTCACATTTGGCTAACAAAAAGCAAATTGGAGATGACGTATTAGTCAAGGCAATTATCTACTAGGGGCATTTTTGTCAAATAAAGAATACTTTTTTAAATTATAAGGGGAAAAAATACAAAACTTGCTGTGTGCTATGTTTTTATAGGTTGTACGGAGAGATAATTTCACTTTTTATGAGGATTTTTCTTTTTAAAAGAAATAATTGGACAAATTCGTCCGTTTTTTCTTTAAACTTTTTTTTTACCCCTCATTTCTAATAAAAAATTTCCCAA
This sequence comes from Marsdenia floribunda, assembly GCA_035583425.1. Classification (NCBI taxonomy): domain Eukaryota; kingdom Viridiplantae; phylum Streptophyta; class Magnoliopsida; order Gentianales; family Apocynaceae; genus Marsdenia; species Marsdenia floribunda. The sequence continues at coordinate 1,004 of JAXGGT010006958.1, forward strand.
TACATTCAAAAATTCTTAAATTTAATATTTTATCGATTAATTTTTTAAAAAAATTACGAGAGAAAATTTTTAAAATAACATAAAATCGTTCTTAATGTGAGTCAAATTTAAGACTTCTCACTTGACAAATTAAATAAAAATACTTAAATAAGAAACTACCTACCAAGCAACGGGAGGTGAAACCCTGAAACCCCTTGCATTTTCTTCTTCTCTCCCTTAGCACCGCAAGAGAAACTTCCTTGCTTTTTCTAGTCAAATGAGAACTCAAGCTCCAAGTAGAATTTTTTTTTAGCCGGAGAACCAGTTTTTTTTTTTTTTTTTTTACCATTTTATTCATCATTTTCTCTATTTTTTTAGTATTTTAGTCACTTTTTAAAATTTATCTGTAAAGATTTTCTCCGATCTTCATAGATTAAGTTTATTTTCTTCAAAAAAAAAATTATATTTTTTTACCGTTCAAATTTGGACCCTACTGGATTTTATCTTCTTTTTTTTTGGACACTCTTTGAGGTGTCTTATGCGTCTAGGATTTTTTGGTTTGTTGTTAAAAATAAAGATCATGAGTAGTGACTAGAATGCAGTAGATTTAGATTAAGTTGTTTGTTTTAGTTGTATTTTTAATTTTATATGACTCGCCTAAATTCTTTAGTTTGAGTATCTTGTCTCAACCTAATTGTATGAGGCTAGTTAGTGTTTTCATTGTTACGTATGAAATGATAGTTTATTTATTTATTTGTTTAATATTTTTTTTATTAATAAAATTTTAAAGTAATTATCAAATAATAATAATAATCTCGCCACCATTTTCATTATTCATTGTAATGCTTAAGTTAGTACGGAAAATAAATATATAGATATATAAGGGTAACATAATAATTATTAAATATTAGTATTAATATGACATTTTAAAGTTAATTGATTGAACAATTAACAGGTGATTTTTTTTTAAAAAAAAAATTAATATATATATATAATCGATTATAAATAATATATATAATATTAAATTAAATAATTTAAAAAAAAAAAAAAAAAAAAAAAAAGAAAAAGAAAAGAAACCTACAAGCTAGGGTTACCTTTTTTCATTTTGTACTTTGTGGAACTAAGTTTAGACTAAAAAATTAAAGGGGGAAAAAATGAATTACCCAAATAATGCCGTAAACTTTAAATTAAGGAATTTATGCCTTTGTGACATATATGTGCAATCTAATGAATTGTAATAAGTTATGTGATTAATGAGTCATTTTCTTAGTTTTTAATTAAATTAAGGACATATTTTTCCTTCCTTACCAAAAAAAAAAAAAAAAAAAAAGGACATATTTTTCCTTACTTTAATTCTTAGACATGTATGAGTATATTAAATGATTTTTAGATGAGTTAATTAAAAATTTTACAACACTTCTATTATTTAGAGAAATTTTGTGGAATTTTAAAATTTAAATGTGTGCCTTTTAGTCTTTTTCAGGGATGGCAATGCAGATGGAGGTATCGGTACTCTTTCCCATTCTTATCCCCGACTTCCATATATATTTATCATCCCTGTCCTTATTCTTTGTTGGGAATTTTTTTTTTTTTTCATATTATCCCGCACGAATTTTTCACCACTTAATTTTTATTCTTTATTTTTAATTAAATTATTAATGTAAAATTAATCAATAAATTTCATAAAATAAAAAATAAAATATTTCATCACAAGTTTTTCAATATAATTTTTTTGAAAAATTTGATTATTTTACTAATGTTGATAAAAGTCCAATTATTTTGGACTATCTGTGAAAGGGCCCATGTTAAAATATAATCTTGGGCAAAGATTACATCGATCCAACATATTGGAGGCTCGGGAATCAGTAGGGGAATAACCTTAATTGAAAGACTTTCAAGAAATTGCCTAATTCGTTTGGATCCTTCTTGAATATCTTGAGGATCTTGGCAATTGCCTAATTTTAGGAGTCTTGCCTAAATTATTATGTTATGATATATCTCTAAGATATTTTACACTGTAAAGATGGAAATATTTGATATTTAGGTTACCTAAATCATTTATGTTAATGCCTAAATTTTGTTCAACCTTGACCTATAAATATGATGTTACACTAGAGGACACACACAACAAAAGACACAACAACAAGAAGTTGACACAATAAACAAAGAAAAAAGCTGACAAAAATCATGATCGGACAAAATTTGAACTTCAAAGGAGGAGCTCTACGAGTCTTCTTCAAACATTCAAGGCGTTCTTCATCAATTAAGTTGAGGATATTTCAACAACAAAAATCTAGTGTTCATCATCAAACCTCGATTGATCCAAAAATCAAGGACATTGTTAACAAATTGGCGTTTCTTGTTGAAGAGAAAAATCGGAGGGTCTTTTCCTCAAATTAGGAAATTGAAGATTTGTACCCATATTACTTTATATAAATATATTTTATTTGTTCAATTTTTCTTGTTTTTAATTTTTACAGAATCGAAATTTATTTGAGCAAAACCCTCCTATGACAAAGTCAGTAAACTGGAAGTATATTTATCAGGTGAGAATTAATATTTCGGAATATGCAGGAGAGAATGAAGAGAGAATTTTCATTGTAAGGTCAAAATATTAGATAACAAAAAAATATGGATGTATCGTTCATATCTTTTATGCATGGTAGCCAATAAGATGAATACACTTGGAAAGAGGAAGTAAATGTACTTGTCACGCCCCGGAACCAAGGCGCGGCACGACTACCCTCAAGGTTTCCCTAAGAGTACAAGGTGTCTTTCTTAATTCAATCAAAAAATTAGTCCCAAGTATAGAACGAGAGAAATCTAAATCTCCAATACAAGAGATAATTCCAAAAATAGATACAAAGACAATATCATAACTATAATCTTCTAAAGAAATTCTGAAACAGGGTTAGGGGTACTATCCCATATTGAAAACAAAAACAATATCCAAAGAGGATAATTATGCAACTCAAACTAACATCTAATCTAATCTCGAGAATCAAGGTCCCCACATATTCTCTTATCATCAATATCTGCAAAAAAGCAGAAATAAAGGGAAGTGAGTGAGTTAGAAGCCAGTGAATAAATAGAATACTCTCTTTTCCTTATTTTTCAAAATATCAGAAAATAGATATAAGTCAAAAATATCTTTTCAAAACGTATAGCCAAACATTTCCCATAACAAAACTTTAGCAAACATATAACATAACAAATTCAAATCTTTTACATAAGCTCAAGAACGTATAGTCACTCGTTGGTTTAACCGAATTCGTTCCTAGTTGTACTCTGGCCAGGACGGCCAGAACTTATTAAAGTGTGAGTTTTTTCACCATTCTCTATGGGTTCAAAAACTTATAATTTGGAATATGTTCCCCCAACTAATTTCTAAACAAACTTGAGCCAAAAACTTATAATTTTTGGGGGAAGACTTAAACAATTTGAACAAAATATGTTTTCTTTCAAAAAAAATAAAGAAATAGAATTCTTTTGTAAAAATCTTTAGGAGGTTGAAAATCTTTATAAGGCTAATAAAAATATTTATGGAGTATATCTTTGAAGAAAATAATAAAAAGGAAAATCTTTTAATTAACTTTAGAAAGAAGATTCTTGAGGAATAAAAAGAAATGAATTATTTCCTTCAAAAAGAAACGAAAGAAACAAGAATTCAAAGAATTTATTAAGAAACGAAAATCAACAATCGAAAACTCGATTCGAGGAAATGAAAGAAACAAAAGTTCAAAGAATTTATCAAGAAATGAAAATTAAGAATTCAAACTTAATTTGATGAAACGAAAGAAACAATAATTCAAAGAACATTATCAAGAAACAAAAATTAAGAATTCAAAGCTCAATCTGATAAAACAAAGAAGACCAAGAATTCAAAGAATTTTATCAAGTAAACAAGATGCGAAGAAAATCAAATATCTCATTTACTTATCTTTTACGATTTGAAGAAACAGGGATATCAAAACAAATCAATTCATTCAGAGACAAACAAAAACAAGAATTTTTCAAGAAAATAGAAAATCGAAATATTCTATTTACTCACCTTTACGATCAATCTCCAATCAAAGTCTGATATATCACCTATTTGATCTCTAAATTCCAACCTAATTATTATAAATCAATTTAGGTTCTCTCGAATAAACCAAATTGAAACCAAAAGGAAACAGAAGATTGACTTACCTCTTTGATTCTCTTCAATAGAATTTCCTCTAATGACTCTCTCACAAATTCGTCTCCTACATAGACAACTATAGGATTTATTTTAAAAGAAAATATAATTATTAAATATTACAACCTAACATCAGTAGGACTCCTTATTAGATCAAATAACTTATTAAATCTCAAGACCTAATATCAGTAGGACTTCTTATTAAATCAAATAACTTATCGATAAATACCAATAATTACGTAATACATAACCCTTAATAATTAATAAGTATTAAAATTCCTTAATTGCCCCTTAATTGCCCCTAACTTGGGTCTGGTATCAAAGTGCTTCTTCACATCTCTTGCGTGCGGTGTATCTTTATTGACCGATATGTTGAAGACATTTAATAAGTTAAACTGGAGGGTACGAAGCTAAGCGAAGTGGCATTCTCCATTTTAGCACTTTGTGTTGGAATGTATGCCCTCAAAGACTATGTATTCTGAATTATTATATTGCAACAAAATAATTATTTATTCAATTTAGTTTGCTCCTTATATTATTGCGCATTTAAAGGTCCAATTATGACAAGTAATGATCTATGTGTTGGGTCATTTTTCACAATAAGGTATAGACCATGGATACTTGTTGTACAAGTAAAATTATGTTCTTAGTTATTTGATGAAACTGGGATTTTCATCAAGGTAAGACTATTATGTCATGATTTCCAATGAGGAATGGTTTACTTTAAATCAGTGAGTAGTTCACTCACATCATAGGTATAAGCATGTTTCGAATACGTAGAATTGGACCTATAGTAGTGGTCTCTCTCAAAGTACTATAATTATAAAGATCAAACTATTACTACTACAACGTGGACAAATACTCTCATACTTGAGTATGAGTTGGTGGTCTGGCAAAGCTAGAGTTTTACATTTTGATATATTTGGGTAAGATTTCTTTTGTGAGATCAATATCCTTCTATGATGAGTGTACTGCTTTAGTTAGTTAAGACAGACTCATACAAAACAGTTTATATGCCTCACTTAGTGATGATTAATCATCCCTTTGTGATTTTATCCAAGATAATCTAAATAATCCAAAGCCTTGGGAACATGACTTTAGAATGTGTGCGTATGGGTAGCTCCCAATGTTAAGCAAGTACATTTAAGTAAGTCATGGATTATCGGACTAGAGATCTAAGGATTGTAGATATCTTTGGGATGGGTGTTAATACATTTATCCTGTCTCATTGATGGGTGTTATGTAGAAGGGTATTTTTGTCGTTTCACCTGTAGGTCCAAGACTATGCTTTAGCAGTATTATTTTAGGGGTCGATATTTCTATATGGTGATGAATGAGAATATCTAAAATGATAAAATACAACTATTTGATAGTAAAGGTATTTTGGTCATTTTAGAAGGCATTAATGATATGTCTTTCGGTCCCCGGAGTAGCTCAAGTTACATTGATGTTGTTTAAACACAATTTGGACTTATTGGATAATTGAGTGGAAGAGAAATTAAATTTATTCTAAGAGATCATTTAATTAATTATTTGAGTTAGAATAAATTAATTAATTGGACTGATATATGTTGATATATATATTAAGAGTCTAATTGGAGTTAATTAATTAGTCTTGAATATTTTATAAGGCCCAGAAAAGACAATTAATTAATTAAGAGCTTGGTCTAGTCTTGGACAGATTTTTTGAGTACAAAACCTAGTCCTTTTTAGGATTAGGAAATTTTAGTCTTCAGGACTTTGACAAGTCCTTAGCTGGCCGAAATTTTTGAGGTAGTATCCAATTAGGTTTCGATAAGATAGCTGATTTTTTGATTTCCAATTCCTACGGGAATACTATACCTAAAATTAATTATCTTAAAAGGAATTGAACCCTAGAAAAATAATAATCAATAGTGTCGCCTCTCTCTCTTCCTCTCTAGCAGATTTTTCATCCACGCTCTTACCAAGCTAAGGCTTAGAACAAGAAAGAGTTATACTTTGGAAGACTAAAAGGAAGAAGTTTGAAGCCTTATTCCTGATCTGGCAGTAATAATATTTTAGATGGTCGGAAGTTAATACTTCACCAATTAGGCTAAAAATTTTATAGTGGGTAGAGGAGACGTATATCTTCAATATAAACAGTAAAGATCAATTTTTAACGGTTGGATTTTGGGATATTAATCCCGCAACAAAAATCGCTTCAATCGCATCTTCAGTCCGGCAGAGAAAATTGTTTGGACGATTGGAAGACCAATTCATCTCCGATCAAGCTGAATTTCAGACAGTAGATAGAGGGGACTTTTTCCTTCAATTTTAATGGTGGAGATCTATTTTCAATGGTGGAATTCATAGATATTTTCGTAATATAGGCTCTATTTTATGTAATTTTAAGAAGCTTGTAGACGTTTCGTGCGAAGGAGTAGGAGATTGGTCAAAATCCATGTCGAAGAGCTAGTGTTATCTTTATCCCTTCCATCGCAAGTTCAAGTAGAAATTCCAGTACAACGCATCCCTTTGTTGGTTAATTCGCAGCAGACAAGAAAAAATAAGTACTTTTTTCTATATGTGACTCGTAAAAATTGAATTTTTCCATTGCATTTGTTTTCTCGATCCTTCACTTTGCACTTCAATTAGACAAGTGAGATCGCTCATGTGGCATCTTTTGCCCAAGGGACGAAGTGACTAGCGGGTGAGTCACTCTACTTCTTCCACGTATTTACTTGAACACTTTTGCTATTCTCATAGCTAAACAATTAATGTGAATTGTTATAACTACTAATTAGATATGAAGTTACATATAGTTTTTATATAAGTGAGTAGAACTTTCATTAATAAAGTAGAAATATTACACAAATAAATGAATAAATATCATTCATAAGTAATAAAGAAAATATCAACCTAATAAATTTAGGTAGAAACAAAATACTCAATCTAAAAAATTTAGGTGACTCAAATAAAACTAAAAACGCAACTAACTCAAACAATAATAAAATCAACTCATCTAAATTTATAGCCTTTCGATCACTGATCACGAACTTCATCTATAAGGAGGAGAATTTGATTTCATCTTGTTCTTTCATGAACAAACAAAAAAAAAATTTAAACATATTAAAAAGTTCTGAGTATTTAAGAAAATGACAAAAATCAAGTAAAAAGTTCAAATTTGAGTTGGATATAAAAATATATATTTTTTAAAAGAAGAAAATGGACTAAATTTATGGAAATCAGAAAAAAATTTTGCATATGGAGGGAATAATAATCAAAAGAGTAAAAATAAATTTAAAAAAAAAAAAAAAAAAAAACGAGAAGAGAAATTTTTTTGGCAAAAAGCATAATCTAGTTGGAGCTGAATTTGCTCTTAACCGAAAAGTACTAAAGAAGAGGTTTCGTAAGCTGCGGAGAAGAAGATGGAAGAGAGAGTTGAAGTTATTTACACTACAAAGAAATAGGCTATTGAAACATATTTGTTAAGGCATTATAAGTTTTAAAAGTCATCTATTATTAAGTATGTAAAAATATCTTTAAAAATAATTATATAGATAATTAAAAATGCCTTAATAGAAAAAAAAAAAATACCTCAAAAAGTTTTAATTTAAAAATTCTATTTTATTTATACATAAAATTTGTTTTGAAGCTATTGAGGTGGCTAGAGTTGAGGCGCTTATATCTGAATTGAGGTGTACACCAAAATAAGAAATACACTAATATACACTCGTACTTAAAATGTCTTAATAGATTTTTTTTTTTTTTTAAGTAGTGATATATACCTACTTTTAACGGATTTTTTCTTTTCTTTTTCATTTCCATTCAATTTCATATAAAGTCACAAGTAATATATATATATACAAGAATAGTAAATTTATCTTATTCTCAAGGTTTTGAGATGAAATTAATCTACTTAGGGAGATGTTAGATAGAGAAATATATATATATATATATATATATATATATATATATATAAGGATATTTTTAGAATAAGATCAATATTATAGAAGTTGTATGTTAATGTGTGTATGTATATATGTGTGTGTGTATTGGACTCCATTCATTCCTTCTTTCTTTTCTTTTCTTTTCTTTTTTTTTTTTTTTTTTTTTCTTTTTTCTTTTAACTTTCATCTTTCTTCTTTCAAACACAAATTTATTTTCTTCTGGTTATTGGTACTTGGCGGAAGAAGTTTAGGTAATTATATGTTTACCGTTTTCAGACATATTGAAACCATAATTTTCAAGGGTACCAAAAAAACCAAAAAAAAAAAAAAACCACCACCTTTCTCTTCTAAGGATCCCATCAATCTTTCTAGCAAATTTCCATTTTTCTTCTAAAATTATATCTTCTTCTTCGTTTCATTTTAATTTCTTTTTTGTCCACCATTACAAGAATTCATGCTCACATCTTGCTTACATTTATATATATATATACATGTATGTATATGAATAGCATGCATGCAATTCACGTGTATATTTGATCATCTCCTCCTCCTCCCCCTGTCCTTTCCATTTTTAATATTTTGCATGCAGAGTTTTAAAATCCCCCCCAATTCATAATTCCCTAAATTGGAATTAATTTATATATATATATATATATATATAATATAAATAATGTTTCTTCATTTTCTTTTATGAATGTTTTCCATTTTAATTCGTTTTCTCCTGCACTTTTGTTTCAACCTATTAATTATTATATATCATCACCATCGTGGTCGTCGTTTTTTAACCCTAACCTTTCATATGAAACTAGGGTTTCAACCCGCATTGGCTTCATGGAATAATAATTTCACCAATAGGTTTCTTTACATCTTCGATAGATTCTATCCATTAATATTCATTTGTTTACTATTCTTCTTCTTTTTGCTATTAATTTCGTCTCAAAAGTTGTTCAAAATGTGGAGACGATTCGTTTGTGTATTCCCCGGAAAATCCATCAAGAGATACAAGAAGATTAGTAGTTCCAAGAAATGTTCGTCGTCGTCATCATCATCATCCAATTCTGACGACTGTTCATATGACTCCTCGTGTTTTTGTAAGAATTTAGGAGGTAATCCGAATTCAAATTCGAATCAGACAGTTTCTTCATGGGACCGATTAGAAAGCAAAAGCAGAAGCAGCAGTAGCAGTAGCAACGGTGATGATGGATTTGATCCATTAATCCCGTTCGAGGATGTTGTTTCCGATGGTGAAAAGAGGACACTTTTCATCAGTAAGTTATGTCTTTGTGGTACAATAATAATTGATTTCAAGAAACCAAATACGAAAACAACTGTTTACCAGAAAGATCTAAAGAAACTGATATTGTTGGAACTCAAGGATTTCGTGGCATCCAATTCTTCGACCTATTCAGAACCTGAAATTTTAGCAGTTTGTAAAATGTGTTCGGCGAATTTGTTTCGGGAACTTCCACCACCCCATTTTTTAGGTGGTTTTGCTCAGAATGATATTGTTGATGTTGATGATCATGATGTTCTTGAGGCCAGATACGATCCTGCTTGGTCGCATTTGAAGCTTGTATATGATTTCCTACTATATTTTGTTACTTCTTCTTCTCTAAATGCAAAAGTTGCTAAGAAATATATAAATTATACTTTTCTTTTGAGATTATTTGACTTGTTTGATTCAGAAGATCCCAGAGAAAGGGAATGTTTGAAGATACTTTTGCATAGGATATATGGGAAGTTTGTAGTTCATCGACCATTTATAAGGAAGAATATAAGCTATATATTCCATGAGTATACGCTTGGGATTGAGAAGCATAATGGGATAACAGAATTGCTGGAGATTCTTGGGAGTGTGATTGCTGGATTTGCATTACCGTTGAAGACAGAATTTAAGGTACTTTTGTGTAGGGTTTTGATACCAATGCACAAGCCAAAAACTTTGGGATTGTACATTCAACAATTGACTAATTGTATGGTGCAATATATATCCAAAGAACCAAAGTTAGCAAGCAGAGTGATAAGTGGTATGTTGAAGTTTTGGCCTAAAACTAATAGCAGAAAAGAGGTGATGTTCTTGACTGAGTTAGAAGACATTATTGAATCAATTGAAATGGCTGAATTTCAAAAGGTGATGATCCCTTTGTTCCAAAGACTTGGATGTTGCATCAGTAGTTACAACTTTCAGGTTTTTTTCCTCATCTTTCTCTTCTAACTAATTTCTTGAACCCATCATGATATATATTTACTTTCATAAGTGAAACCATTCCCAACTATGTTAGAAAATTAGCTTTTGATAATGTACTATGCTACTTCCCATTTTTTCTTTGCATGATTTGATAATATATATATATGTGTGTGTGTGTGTGTGTGTGTGTCTTTTTCATGTTTTCCTTTTCTAAGATTGGCATGAATCTTTCAAATGAAACAGAAAGCTTACCTCCATTTTTACTGTTCATTGTCTCGCTTGATTTTCAGGTAGCTGAGAGGACCATGCTGTTATGGAACAATGAACAATTTGTCAGTTTGGTTGAAGTTAACCGGCATGTGATACTACCGATCATTTTTCCAGCTCTGGAACAAAACGTCCAATGTCATTGGAACCAAGTTGTTTTAAATTTGACATTTGATGTAAGAAACATATTCCTGCAGATGGATATTCCATTCTTCAATGATTGCCATGCTTGTTATGTAAAGGAGCAAGAAAATCTAAGTTTGGCAACTAGGCATAAAAGAGAAGAGCAGAACATAGAAAATTCTGCAGTCATAAATGAAAAAAGTTGGTCCTTAGTTGATAAAAACACATAGGCCCTTTATTTTATTTTATTTTATTTTTGTACATTCATCAAGTACCTTCTTGAATAGTGTTCAGTAAGCAGAATATTAATGCTTATGGACACTTCAGGCTGAACAGATTCTTGTAAGATAGTTTAACAAGTGTTTTTGTGCATATATATGTGTGTGTGTGTGTGTATGTTATACACATTCCTAGCCTCTGAAATTTTTGTACAGAAAAGGTAGAACTACTTGCCTTGTACTACCTAACATCCATTAGCTATAAGAAATTGTCTCTGATGAAAGTACATGTGGCAAATGCTGCTAAATTTCTAGTATCTTCTTCAGGATAAGTTGGTTAAAACTGAAGGGTTTTCACTTCCACAAAATAACAATTCTTGTACTAATAATAATCAAAGTAAGCAATTCCAAAATGATATTTCTATTAGAAGAATGGGTGGTTTAAGGTGGGGAAAATTATCTCCTATGAGACTAATCATGAAAACGAGACATTCAGAGTATTAATACGTTTTATTAACCTTTAAAGAATAGCAAACTTCAAGTTTATAGTACTGATACAAACCCAAATCTGGAATAGCTACAGTTACAAGCCAGCAAGAAGTTAGCTGCCTCTGTTAAATAAATAAAATTTATCTGCAAAATGATGCCTAGCATCATTCGGTGGTTTAAGTTAATGACTCAAATCATACTTGCCTTTACAATTTCATGTTATCTGATAGCAGGACGACGTTAACATCGTAGGACTTGGTAAAGAATGGTTTAGAAGGGCTAAATACTTGTTGATCGACAAAGTTGAGCAAAAGCACACCTCCCATGTAGCCAAATGTGAAAAACAATTAGGATAAATAGTGATCAAGTACTGTCAGAACAGTGACTGAACGGGTCTGGAGGAACGTAGGGATGCCACAGACTTGAACTGTTACAAAACAAGTTTCAAGCGAGTAGAGTCATGAGTTCTGCCATTGTTTTTTGTCCTCTTAAATTTTCCACCAAAGAAAAAACAAAATAGGAAGTTGAATAAATCACAAGGTACCTTTGCTTGTTTGTACTTTTCGCGAATGGCATTTAGAGCACATCCACTAACGTTCAGCTGTAAATCTTGTAGCGCAAGAACTGTAGTTTTCAGCTCCAGTGCTTTATAATTGGTATAATGTTCCAGAGTTGGATTCTGATATGAGTAGAAAAGTAACTTTCCTGTTTAATATGATCCATAGAAAAATGTAGATAAATGGGCTCAAGAGCTGCAAGAAAGGTTACCCATGGATTGTCTGATTGATCAATTGTCCATCGGGCCAAAAATACTGCAGATGCAGCAATAAGAGATGGGAGAAACTTCAGGAAACTGTACTCTAGAAGAGTTAGTTCTGCTAAATAATTTGCTAAAAACTCCAATTCAACAGAAGGAACCTACAAAGAGTAGTTTGTTGATGAAAAATTAGCTTATTTTCGATAGTAGTATATGCTAGAAACAAATGATAATGCAAATGCCCCCATCTTTACCTTGTAAGAAACTTGTGCTGCTTGAATGAATCTCCTACAAATCGGGGAAGGCATGAGAATCAAAAAGAACATAAGTCTATGCATACACCATTAGACAAGAAATAGGATGACATATACGCATTGGTACCTTAGGAACTTTTTCGTGGTTGGAACAGACAATCTAAAATCCAGAAAGTTCAACACCTTATTTTCCATTTTTACCACCTGCATATAACACCTTTCGTGAGCCGGGTTATAAACCCATTTAAGCATTTGAAATTGCAAATTCAGCACAGAAGAAATAATTATAATAATAGAAACTGCACTCTTAAAGGAATTTGTAGCTTCAGAGAAAAAACTTGAGCAATATGTATTGCATTTTGTGTTACTAAAATGCAAGATAAAAATATTTTTGTTATATTTTATGTCCAACCTCTTCAGACATTTTCATCTCAACAAAAGGAAGACTGAGGAGCACAAAGCGGAAAATCATCACCGATCAAGATTATTTTTTGAGTGAAGCAGCAGAAATTTAACAGCAATGCCCAGACCTCACACTAACTTTGCTATACTTGAGAACACTAACTTTCCCCCTAATCTATTGGAGGATATACTGAGCAAAAATGTATGGATAGATTTGAGGAGTTTCTCATCTTGCCCAACTGATCATTCTAATTAAGAAAAAATTACACAACAGCCGAGACTTGGCAGAAATAATAACTTATTCCAGATAGGTGTATATGTTAAGATAGCTAGAAGACATAACATAATGTTTGAGTAAATGTTTTGCAATCAATAGCTGACTAATTCGAATATACATATATAGCCAATAAAAAATGTGACCATTTCTTATAGCACCAAGTCACTATCCACATTTCATCATGCTGATGCCTATTTTTCAATTTCTACATAATTGATATTAAATAATTCCAAGGAGTAGAAGAAAGGCATACCTCCTCTTTTGCATAAGTATTATCTGTAATGAAGCAAAACTCTTCCACACGAGGAGCACAAATTTCTTCATATTTTCTTCGACACAAAAGAAAAAAATTCAGCATTAAAGAAGAAGTATAACATCCATATTTTTTACTTATACGAGCTATAGTGTGCTAAGGCAGCTGTTCAGTTGCTCTTTATTCTTTCCTTTTCCTGTGGAATACTGTCGAGTTGTGAGACTATTAATTTTTTTTTTTTTTTTTTTGAAAATTGATAGATGGCTTTCAATCTTCAGTTACCCTGTGTGCCATTAAAAACAACGCCAACCCTGTGTAAAGCAAGAAAAGAGTTCTAGAGAATTGCTAATAATTGAGAGGCTGGCCTTCTATTCTCTTGAAGGAACACGCTACTCATCATTCAAACAGAGCGTTTCCTCTTTGGTGTTTTATTTTGCTGAACCTTGGCCAGTACTTTTGAAAAGGATACCTCTTTAAAAATGTAATAGAGAAATTTAAAATAATAAAATAATAATAAAAGTAATAAATTATGAATTGTATTAATCGAGTGTCGAAAAAGTACAAAAGTGGTGACCACGGAAATGATGCCAGAAAAAATCATAAAAACAAAGATTTCCTTCTGATTCGGCACAGAGAAGAATTATGCAAGCACTGGAAAAAACCAGGAAGAAGGAAAGGGCTTACGAAGCAATTAGCATGCAGGTAACACCAAGAAGTTGCAGCTTCTGTTTCTCTATATAATTTCCAGATAGGAACCGATCAATCAGATTTACAGTCAAGTAAAGTGTGTCCGGAACAAGTCTGTACTCTTCAGAAACCTGAAAGATACAGAAAAGATAGTTAACCTATTACTTCTTCAAAAACTTTTATGAATTACAAGATAACCATCATAAGTACCATAAAGCCCTTTTCTAAACAAAGATGAATAAAACAAGAAACCCTAACGAAACAAAAAGAGATATTCACAACAAAAAAGTCTGCTGATCCAGTGTTATGGAAAATGTTATCGCCATCAACACCTAATCTCATGATATTAGAAAGATGATGCTCCTTAAGTTAACTGATTGTACGGGGACAGAGAAGTCCATTGTTTTGCATATAGTCCCTGCTATTTTCATCATGGGATAAAAAACAGAGATCACTTCCAGGCTGCCTACTAAAGGCCAGAATGATTAAGATTTTCTGTATCAACTTAGCGTTAAAGGCTATTGATTTTACAAGGTTGAGGACGGCTGTCATTACTGAGGGAAAAAACTAGACATCCCTATCTAAATTTAGATAATGGAAGTTCAGATTAGAATCTATACGAAGGTAGAAATTTAACTAGACCAACGTGTTGGGTTTGCCTACAACAGAGATATTGGAAGCAGTAAATGGGAAGAGGTGATACCCATTAAAAGGAAACACGGAACTGGTTATCATGATCACTTTTTCTTAACAATTTGAGATACGAGAATTTCATATGCCTTGGATAACAATTTTGTAAGATTGATAAGTCCATTCCAGAGAGATATGGTATCTGGTCACAGTGGGAACTACAAAGAATCAAGTGAACAACTAACCTCAACAAGCCAATCAATAAGAATTCCCCTCATACCCTGGGTGATATCTCGCTGCAGAACTTCCATATAATCAACTGAAAGCCTTCGGTCCAACTGAGAAAATGAGACATTTTTCAATACGTGTTAAATGGACAGATCTTTTAACTACCAAAACAAATCCAGACCTGCAGAGATGGATACAAGTGGATGAAGAACCTCATCCTTTGCATTACGATAAAAATCCCCTACAATTTAATGGAAGAAACTGCAAGGATATGTACAATTTTGCAAACTAAAAATTTTTCACGGAATACGTGATTACTGTTTAGCCATCAGCAAACAATTGACTGCATGTGCTTACAAACAATAACAACTAGACAGTCACTCACCTCCATAGCATTCATGTTTCTGTAAATATTAGGAGCATATACTCCACACATCAGTGGATCCTTGTGTTTTGAATCGATATCTGTAATGCCTAGCTCATCAAGGACCTGTTTTTTCTGGCTAAATCTGCTCTCTGTAGAAAGGTACGGCAAATATCACTAACACATTGTACTGAAGACATCATTCCCAATTACTTCTACTTTTTAATACAGTGCTACCAATACACGTTATGTGCGCACTGCGCTAACAAATCCAAAATGCCGCATAGATCGATAGTTTTCTGTGTAAGCATTGTGCTTTGAAGAAATGGAGAGAAAAAAAAAAAAATGAAACACGAGAAAAAAAGTGAATGTGTTCCAGATAAATGGTCAGAAACCAATAATATAGAAAAGATATCTTTAGGTTTGTATGCAGTGAGCCAACATTTGCCCACCTCCATCAAAAGTTCAGGCATTCCTAAAGGATGCAGTGACCGATTTAATAATTTGTTTTGTTAAGATTGCAAATAATGACAGCCTCATATTTGATGGCGATCTCCTTGTTTTGATGCCACAGCTTAAATGGACTTAAAAAGTTCCTTAATGCAAGCTTCCTGGCTTAAACTGAGGCCAATCTGATTTGCTGCTTTTCTATTTAAGTTTACCATCACAAGTGGAAGTATTAAAATATTGAAAGCGGATACATCCACATTTTAGGAACGTAGAATTTTATAACTTGGTTATGATATGTTATTTCATTGGTATTTTAGTACTGAAAGCCTTGCAAATCTTAATGTTGGTGCTTTCATGACATTGGAGCTATAAATGCTTTTATGGCGTAATCTTGTTGCAACTTACAGTTCTGAAGCTGAATGCAAGGGATCAACATGAAACCGAAGCTCATGTAATCACTGCATTAGCAAAACAGGGATACAGTATTCTTTCTATGGAGTAGCTTCTTGCTAGTCATGTTCATTTTATAAGGCAAGTCAATATTTCTTCATATTCTTAACAATCAGGAAAAAAGAAAAGACTGCTTGTAATTTGAAAAATGACAAAGTATGCAGTATGCTAATATAGAACATCTAACCTATCTCTGATAGACTCTGATGTTGACAATTCTTGCCACAGCTCTGTTTTACGGGCATGAGATTTGCAATAGAGCATCCTTCTATATTGATGGATTCACTCGACTGAATTGGCATATGCTGTTGAGCCTTCTCAATTGAGCTAACCTCTTCCTCTGTCTCCATTTTTGATTCATCATTTATGTTTTCCTTTTTCACCTCTTTCATTTGAGCTTTTTCTCCAGAAACAGCGGGCATCACCTTGGTCTTTCTCTTCATGGACCCTTTCTTGTCCTGTTTACAAAGCTGATCATTGACAAAATAGCCATCTCACGAGTTAAGATATTTTAAAGAAGATGGTTTAGTAGGAATGGTTTCTGAAGTTCACCGTTTAGACAAGTAATACAGGTAGGAACTTCAGCCACATAACATAAGCTGAAACAGACAGTAAACTCACCTGAATCTTGGTCGCATTTTTGCAACTTATGTACGAATTTTCACAAACTAAATTGGTGACGTCCCCAAGTACTGCCCTTTTCTTACGCTGACTAGAATTAGTGAGAGAAGCAGTATCTGATGCTGCTCTCTTTAAGTTTGGGCGAAGGACCCTTTTCCCTTTCTCTTCCAGTTTGGCTGAAGGATGAAGGGGCGGTAATCCTCCTGATTGGCCCAAGGTCCTAGCCCGTGCACGAGTAACTCTCGTCATGGCGGCAACTTCGGATGTGGACTGTGTATTTTCTTTAGTCATATTTGCATGTAGCAAACAGTAACAGTTTGTTGAATCAATTCCACAAGCCTTGCATCAGAGCTGTATGTAAGTTGCAACCATTTCAAAGTTGCGTTCTTTTTTCAAAAAAAAAAGAGAGAATTAGTACAATTGTATTGTACAACCAAGACAAATTACATGGTTAACAAATCTCAAACAATCAGGAAAATCTAAAAGTAAAAGTTGCATATTCATTAGGGGGAACAAAGAAGGAAAAACGAAACAGAATGTAAACTGCCTGAAAAGGATTAAAAAAAAAGAAAAAGACATTCTACACGGACAATTTTAAGTTTCAATACTTGCTGCAAGGACTAAACAGTGAGCACTAATCCAATATTTCATCTTTAATGATCAAATTCTGTAGTAGAATCACAAAGGTCAAAGTAATAACAGAAACACTGACAGCAGTATTAGCATTTGAGATTATGATCAACCAATGGCACGCCATCTTAAGCTGGAATGTATTCCAGAAAGTGAAGAACTACTAGTAACAGGAAAAGGTCAGGATGCAAGTTCTGTGATGCACTTGAAGGAAAAGTCTTCTGCATCCTTGTTAAATGAAAACATTTGTTGGTTCACTTTTCTATAAGCAATCCATGTCTGCCATAAGAAAATGTACTTACATATTAGAAGCATGTAAGAACTCACACATGATACTTCTGATTACTTAAATCGGAAAGTCAATACATGAATGCAGATTCCAGAGAATCCATTTCAAAACATTGTTCCAATCAAGTTACTCGCCAGAGTCATTCATTGTGAAATCCTTTTCCAAACACTTTCCGGAAATGACATTTCTTATGATTTACTTCAGAAATCGATTGAATAATATCATTGCAACTTAAGAAATTTCAAAATTCTGAAACACAGGCTTGAATTCTGTTTTCATGCAAACTTCAAATCAGGTATGATCTTCATGTTTTTGTCAATTAGATATAGCCCTGCGGCAATATTTTTCCCAAGCTGGCTTAGTTAGTCCAAAAGTAAGTCTCAACTTGAACAAATCAAAAGAGAGGAGAAGCGGGAAAAGAAGGCTTTTGAGGTAAAGGATTTTTCGCTAAACAAAAATGGATAACAATTGTGTGACGGAAGTATCAATATGTTCCTTGATCTTTCCAGAAGAGGAAGTACACAGTTAAATCATCTTTCAGGATATAAGTTGACAAAGCACGTATCTCCAACCCGCTCAAACTCAAAATTTGTCATCCCCAAAGCCCACTTTCATATTCATAATTTATCCATTTTCTACACAAACAGACACAGACGCACACAGAACGTCTAAATTCTTTTTTCTATAAGCTATATTAACAAAATTAATTAATTAATTACATAAATGTGTATCAGTTCTGGTCATCTGTTTAACCTCGACTGGGGAAATCCCCACTTAAAACCTCCTTTACAGAAATGTAACTGTTGAAACATCCAGCTACCATCTCTTAACTGAGAAAATTTCAAAATTTTCAAAAAATCTTATCCCCAAAAAAACAGGTGGGGAAGAACAAACAATGTAGCAAGCAAAACAACCGAAAAACTTATCAAAATTTATCTAAATCAAAATTATTTAAAGACAACAAAATTTCACTTGAAAACCAAATAAACGTACAGATCTATACATTTGAATTCTGTTCCTGAGCTCCAAAATTGTAATTCCCCAAAAAACCAACAAAAAATAAACACGAAAAAAAATATTCAAAAAAAAAACCGATCTCAAAAACGTTACAGCTTAAAGTACATTGTTATTTTTACTCATTTCAAGTACACACCAACATAAATTTCAAACACGCTACCATTGAACAACATAACCAAGTACAGGAAAAAAAAAAAAAAAAAAAAAACGAACGACACATTATCATGTTATCATCACAAGGAGCTGAAGCTTACTCACATTTGAACTCAAAAAAAAAAAATTAAAAAGAAATATATATATAGAGCTCAGAGCTGCCTCATGAGATGACTCAATGGAAGTCTCTCTCGCTAGAGAGAGAGAGTAGAGCTAGGGTTTTCTCCACTTCCAATGGATCACCAACAGTGCAGGAGGTAGCAGCAGAGCAGAGAGAGTGAGTGAGTGAAGTGAATTCTAGAGAGAGAAAGGAATGGCCAGTGGGTTTGTTTATAGAGAAAGGGGGAGCGTGAGAGCGGGATGAAAGAACAGTTCAAACTTAACGAAATCAAAATTAATAATAAATGTGTAGAGAGAGATTTTTTATAAATGCGCTCCTGATTTTGCTATTCGTCTTCATTATTATTATTATTATTTTTTAATTTACTATTCTGTCCCTTTCTTTGACACGTGAAATTGAAATATTTTTGGAAATAAAACTAAAAGTGACTCTTTTGGGTTTTGGTACACCGGTTGGGGGCCAGTTAGGACGAGATAATTGATGTACATTTTTTTTGGTAAGGTTTGTAAATATGTGGCCTACAATTTGAAAAAAAAAAAAAAAAAAAAAAAGTAATAATTTAAATTTAATATTAAATTTTTAATAAATAAAATATGCCTTTCGTCCAAAAAAAAACATTTTGTCAATTATTTTTATTCTTATCATTTTAAATAAATCATTTATAACTATTATTTGTTATTTAATAGTTTATGATTTTTTATGAAAAATCATAATTTATTTTCCTAAAATATTTTAAATTATTTAAACGCTTTCTTTTAAGATAAGACGCACACACAAAAAAAAAAATTCATAATGGATGGTAGTTAAATAGTTTGGCTCATTTATTTAGATTTCTCTATCCGACTTAATTAAATAGGAGATCATGAATTTAACTTACATTTGAGAATGTTTTTAAGTATCGACTATGTATGATAGTCTTAAAAGTTTCTCCATAGATCTTTCACGAATTAATCGATAAGAATATTGAATACAATATATAATTTCAAAAAATGTCAATAATAAGAAAATTTTAGATTTTTTAATATTATTATTATTATTATTATATATTACGAAGAGAATTTAGAACAAATTTAGACCTAATTTTAAGGTGAAATAATTCAATGTAATTGACAATCAATATAGTTGTCTATGAGCTAGCTTAGATAGATAGATAGATTTATATATAATTACATATATAGGATTGAGAAGCTTGTGTGGTGTATTATTAGTTTTAAAATGGTAAGAATAATATTAATTTTTTATCTCCAAAATTATAGCAAGAAAATGCTTCATTAAATTCTGATATTTTCAAGTATTTATACCATGCTGAATAATTGTCTTTTCCATTTTTGAATGACATTAAAAATTAAAAATTTTACCTAAAATTATTTTTTTAACTATTAATTTTAAAAGTATTAAAACACTTTTTGCCACGACAATAAACTATTGTTTGGATAGTAAGAGTCTCATTTATACTCATTTATAATTGTAAAAGATTATGAATTCGAATAATGTTAAAGCTAAAAAAAATTTTAAAATTTTAAATATATATATATAACTTTTTAAATATATATATATATATATTAAGATGAAAGAAAAAAAAAATGAAAATATTAACAACTAGTGATGTTTATTTTATTTCTCAATAAAAGAATTAAAAAAAAAAAAAACTTATAATTATTGGTTTTTTTTTAAGATTATATTATTGAATTTAGTAAATAAATAAATAATGTTTTATATAAATCACTATAATTGCTCAATAATTGTTAATAACTAGTGGTTCAAAATGATAAAAAAAATAACTTAATTATTATTTTAATATATATATACACATATTTGAGCAATAGGCTGCTAATTCAGCACATTCTTAACGAGTGATGTGAAAAGAGATCTATTCCAAATTCAATTACGACTTTGAAAAGTCTTTTTTTTTTTTTTTTAAAAAAAAAAAAAAAAAAAACAAAAAATTTATATGTGTTGTTGTCTGTTAATATCTAAAAACATATTTTAAAAAATTATTAAAAATACTAA
>JAXGGT010007015.1:0-21915 GCA_035583425.1 Marsdenia floribunda
TCAACCCTAGGCTGATTATGTTCTCTCATTATTGTGTTTGCATTCTATTTTATCTTGTTTGTTTGTTTTTAAATTTTATTTATCTAAACTCCCCCTTTTTCTATTTTAATTGAGAATCGGTGAATTCTTTAATTTAATTTAACGATTAAAGCTTCCTTGGGAGATGACCTGGTGAGCACTATATTGCTTTCTAGTTTTTAAATTAATCTTGGTCGGTTTGACAATAACCGCGAATTTATCCTTTACCAAGTATTTGTGTTTAGTAGAATGGGGCAATGGTCTGAATGTGTTCTAGGTAAATGATACACTTTAGAATTAGGAAAATATTTTATCCAACAATCAATACTTAGAAATCTATATACCTAGTCTATGAATTATAAGAGTATTTGGATTAGAGAACCTCATATTTGTCCAGGTGTGCATGTGTCCTTGGTATCCTAGATAATGAAGACCACAATTTCTAATAAATTCTTGAAAAAGTTCTAGAATATTAGAGTTAATAGGAAGGCCACCAATTTTTTCAAAATGATGTAAATTAAGATTTAAATCTCCTACTAAAAGCTAAGTAAGAGTTATATTATTACTGAATGAATACAAATTTTCCCATAACGTGATTTTATTCAGTAGATTGGGTTTAGAATATATAGCAAAGACAATAAATTTAAAATGGCTTACCACAATCTCAACATAGATTTCTTTTGCAGACTATGAGATTAATGAAAGGTTGACAAAGTGATTCCAAAGTAGGAAGATATCCCCAATTAAACCATCAGAGTTTGACTTAATGTAGAAAGGGTAGCCTAGATTAGCTATCACCTCATTTGCCCAATCTCCACTAAGTTTAGTTTCAGTGAGGACTATAACAAAAGCCTTATGTGAGTTAACTAAGTCTTGAAAAGTAACTAGAAAATCCCTATTTGTTGCTCCTCTGTAGTTGCAGTGTATGATTATCGTGGGATTATAAGTAGATGTTGAAGGGTCTTCTAGGGCAAGGTTATCTATATTTTCCCCTCTAGGGTTTTCCTGTACTTGAAAGGTGTCATATTATGTAGAATCGAGACTCTGACATATCTAAGTATGTTGTGTTGTGAGGGGATGTCCTGAGTATTGTTGACAGACCCTAAGTTAGTAGGTGAACAAAAATGATGTACACCTTCAGCAGATGTGAGAGTATCGTGGTGTCTATGATTTTGTCCTTTAGATTTTAAAAACACTACTAAGGGTCATAGTCTTGAGCTTCTCTTGAAGGAGCTTGGTTCACCGATCTTTGCTAAATTAATTTCTAGATTGGCTCTAGATGCTAAGATTGTTGGAGTAGTGGCATTTTTATTGTCATTTGTTGAGGTGTTTGTTGAGTGATTGTATGTGAAATGTTGAGAGCATTTTGTTTGAGTGGGAGATCAATTCATGACTTGGTTTATTTATTGAGTTTGGTAGATATGTTCTCCCCATGGATTTTGTTCTAAAAACCAAGGTTTTTCATTATTTTGTGGATGCTCCCTATGATTACAGAGTAGACTATAGAAGAAAGAGTTATGGGATCTTGAATCATGATCAGTACAAGTTGGTTTTCAACCTAAGCATTGATATGAAGGGTTAACCTCTGATATACCCATTCCGAGAGAGTGTTTAAGGTGAATGGAGGTATTGGGGAATGAGTATTAGATTGGGATATCAACAAGGTTGATTGAAGAAGTTCATGTTCATTCTATTCCTTCTTGGAGAGTTGGGTAGAAAGTGTGGAACTCTATCCATTTTTAAAACTATGTGTTAAGTTAGTATTAGGAGTAGCATTATATAGATGTTAATATTTGGTTTTATCCTTAGTAAAAGTTGTTGTAGAATCAGTTAGATTGTCTATGATAGCATGATGTGGTGGAAAAGTAAATCTAATATTAGTTTTATCTTCCATATGACATTTTGGTATTAATGTTTCATTTGTAATTTATTCTCTATATGACTGTTAGCAGCTAATGTCAAATCATGAGTCAAAAATATGTCATCATAAAGCTATGAATTTTGCAAATCAAGATGCATATCATGTTTTTGGGGAATTATCTGCATAGTTATTTAGAATAGACAATGATGAATTTGAAATTTATTCAGCAGGTAAAATTGAACTAGGAGGTGGCACAAAATCAAGTTTGGAATTATCAAGTTAGATTTTGAAGTATATCTAAAGTGTCATTTTTAAGATATCAAAAGATTGTATATCCATATTTGTTCTGTAATTGATTGAGCATTAGGAGTAGGTTCTGTTTGTAAAAAAAAGTTTTGAAATATTATTATTATTTATCTTCTTGAACCTAGGGACGACCATACCTGATTCTGATTTTCAAGCTGGACCATTAGTTGAAGTAGAACTAATGGTTTAAAATTTAGTTGAAGTAGGTAAATTTAGGCACAAAGTAGAACTAGGTTTAAAATTAGTTGAAGTTCTTGATGAACTCTTGATTAGACCATTTGCTTTCTTGGAAGCCATTGGTGATGTTGTTGGAGTGTCAATTACTTGGCCAAAAATTCTAGTATTTTATCTATTTCTGGATTATAATATGAAATTCATGAAATGAAAGCCGAACTAAAAGAGTTAAAATTTCAAGTAGATATTTTAAAACAAAACATAAAGAGTGAAGATAAGGGAAAAGTAAATTAGAATGGATAGATATTAAAAATAATACTAATAATGAAGACAATGAATTTATCTCACTGATAACCAGAATAAATACTCAAAGATGGTATATTCCTATAAAAATTAGAATATAAGATGAATATAATTTTAAACCAATAGCCTTATTAGAAAGTGGTGCAGATCATAATTGTATGAAAGAATGATTAATACCAACAAAATATTTTGAAAAAACTTTTAAAAGATTAAACTTCGCTAATGGGTCTAAATCACAGATAAGATACTATAAACCATCTAATGCAAAAATTTGTAATAATCATATTTACTTTAATAATACTTTCATACTTGTTAAAGATATGACACAATCTGTTATTTTAGGAACTCCTTTCTTAACTCAAATATATCCGTTGTATGTAGATTCTATAGGCGTTCATACAGAAATACTAGAGGATAAAATAACCTTTCCTTTTATAATATCTCCTACAAGTCGACAAGTTAATAACTTAAACGATTCAACTATATCAAAAATTAATACTATAACAAATCAGATTGCCTACTTGCAAGACGAAGTTAAGTATGAAACCATTAAGAAATCCCTTAAATCTAGTCAAACTCAAGAAAAATGAAAGACTTTGAAGTATTATTACATAAAAAAGTTTGTTCTAATGTCCCAAATGCCTTTTGGAATCATAAGCAACATATAGTATCCCTAGCTTATGAGAATTTACTGATAAAAACATTCCTACTAAAGTAAGACCTATTCAGATGAATGCTAAATTATTAGAATATTGTAAAAAAGAAATTCAGGACTTACAAAAAATTTAATTAGACCATCACAATCCCCTTGGAGTTGTGCAGCCTTCTATGTTAATCATAATGCAGAAAAAGAAAGAGGTACACCAAGATTAGTCATCAATTATAAACCGCTTAATAAAGCTTTACAATGGATTAGATACCCTATTCCAAATAAAAGAGATCTATTAAAAAGAACATACGGTGCTAATATTTACTCAAAATTTAATCTCAAATCAAGATTTTGGTAGATTTAGATTAAAGAAGAAGATAATATAAAAGTGAAGGCTATTCTCCTTCACCATCCACATATAAAGATGTCGTTTCTCCTTCATCATCCTCTCTCATTCCAAGAACTTGGCAAGTAAAGCCTAAGACAGTTACCCTTACTTATATTGAAACTGAACATGATGAACTCTCCTTCAAACAATTGTTCTCCCTCTATCTTTATAGTGATACTCATTTTATATCCACTAATCCAGACAAAACCAGAGAATGGTATGAAATTATTCTACCTGTTACGAAATCTATTGAAATCTCTCATGCTTATCAACCTGATAGACAAAATCCTAATGTTGAAAGATTGACATACTCAAAATGTAAAATTCTTCAAATTATTACTCTTGAAACATGAAAGCTTCATCCCTTATCACCCCCCCTATAGCCTTCCCATCAAATTTGCGTCCTTCTGCCTATACATATTATGATTATATCAGTGTTTGGACAAAATTTTTATTTTTTAGCCCTTGTACACATTCTTGGTTCTTCTACTTTGTCAAAACTTGCCCAAAAGACTTTCCCAGATGGTTCTTTAATTGGTGGGATCTTTATGGTCCTAATGCTTCAATTTTTCCCAATGAAGAATAAAAAAAATATTATCATTTTCTAAATATCCCTTCTAAATTATTATCCATTGAGAAATCTTTTGCATTCTTCTTTGAAATCTTTTGCATTCTTCCTTGATTCTATTCAAGGTAAAGATCTACTTTTAGATATTACAAAAAGATTGGAGACATTAGATTTAAAGAAATCTATAAATACAATTAAACATTCTTCTGCCCCAAATATCTGAAAATGAAGAAGAGACACAAACAATAAATACACTAAAATCTTTTTCAAATAAGACATATCATAAAATAAGAAATTTTTACCCTAGACATTCTTTTCCAAACACACAATTTGAGGAATCAAGAGAAAAGTTTTCATTTAATCTTGATACTGTATATGAATGGAATTTAGATGGATTAACGGAATGGAAAATTTATACTACCCTCAATGAAATAGGCATAGCGATAACAACTTATAAATTAGTATGAAAAACATATACTCAAGCTGCTGAAATGATTATTGCTAGATTTACTGGTACCCTTATGGGTTGGTGGGAAAATTATTTAATAGAAATTGATAGGCAATCCATAAGAAATGCTACAAAACAAGTTATGGCTCAGGAATCAACAGCTCAGCTAGGAACTTTAACCACTCTTATCCCAGATGTAACTAATACTTTAATATATGCAATCTATAAACATTTCTTAGGAAATCTGAAAAAAATTCAACAAAGAAGCTCTGACATCCTTCTTAATCTTAAATGCGTTAAATTACATGATTTCAAATGGTACAAAGGTATGTTTTTAAATAAACTAATGATTCGTCAAGATATTGGATCAACCTTTTGGAAAGAAAAGTTCATAGCTGGTCTTCCCCCTTTATTTGCTGAAAAAGTTAAAACAAAAATTAAAGAAGCTTATGGTTATAATGAAATTTCCTATGAAGGTTTAACATATGGAAAATGATTAATTTTATTAATATGACTGGCTTAGATCTTTGTACTGATATGAAATTAACCTATAGAATTCAAAAAGAATCACAATCTCTTAAAAATGAATTAGATAGTTTTTGTGAATAATTTGCTATTACAACAGATCCTCCAGTTAAATTGAAAAGAAAAAAAACTAGGATATCAACAAGATCAATGCCTTCTAAAACATATTCCAAAACGTATACTAAGTCATCTTTTCAACCTTCAAAGTCAAAATCCATATCTAAACCATCTTTTCGTAAATACTTTCGAACTCTTACTCAATCTAAACAATCATCCCAATGATCTGTTAATCTCCAATGTTTTAATTATGGTAAAACAGGACATAGTTATAGAAACTGCAAAGTTAAGAAAAGAATTAATGCATTAGAACTGGATGACAAAGTTAAAAATCAAATTATAAACATTCTAGAAGAAGTCTCTAAAGAAGACATGCCTATAAGTGTGAGGATTCTAATAATATGCAAGAACTAATAAGAGATAATACAACTGATACTTCTAATAGTAATCAACATTTATGTACCTAGGGAATACTTGATTGAGAATACTTGGTATTCAAAATATACCAAATCTTCAACATTGGTATTTAAAATATATAATATTATTAATAATACAATATTAATATACAATATCATAATATTTATTTTTTCATTCCATTTTATATGTTATATTTTTCTTTATCTCGATCATAAGATTGAAATTGAAAATGACAGGAGATGATGAATGGTCATCCATCAATAGCTAGGCATATATCATAACCTATATTTTTTTACACAAATCTTTTTTTTTTTTTTTTTTTTTTGCATAAACCTTTTCTTTTGGTAAATGCAAAAAAAAAATCTAGATGCTTTAAATATATATGTATGTATGTATGAGTCTATATTTGTAATAAAATTTGATGAATGATTTGCTTTTTATATTTTATCATTGAAAATTTCAAGGACAATTCCAAACGTTTTTATTTTATTATTAATTGGAGTTAATAATATTAGTTTTTTTTTAAGATTAAATAAATTAATATATATCTTATTTTATTAATATTTTTTTAAAAATTATATACTTATTTGGTTTATAATTTTTTTATGATTATTGCGATTAATCTATTTTTATTTAACATATTTTTAATGTATAATAAATATGTATATTGGCATAATTTTGTTGGTTATGTATGTAGTCATAACTAGAAGCAACTTTAGGTATCTTATCTCTTAAAGCTTTTTTGAACCTATGGTTGTGTTTGTGGAGATAATTTAATAAGAACTAGAAAGTTATGTCTTGCTACAGATATATCAGAATCTAACAATAAAGCCCTCTTATACATGTCCACTTATGGTAATCTTTTTCATCATAAAATTTTAAAAAATACAATAATTTGAAAAGAACATGAAATAATAATTCAAGGTATGAATATTCTTAATTACATACATTTAATTGAAAGAGAATCAAGAGATACTCAAGTCATGTGATAGATGAAGTAATGAAGTATGATAGGCAGTGCAAAACCAGGAAAAGATATAGTCGAACAATCTACTATGGTTTGTAGAGGATGTGTATAGGGTTAAAGTCGGTAAAAAGTTTAGAGTTACATGTCATATGGTCACTTGCACAAAAGGAATGACTTATTGGAAGGTGGTAGAAAGAAGACACGTGTTTGAGTTATTTCGCTCTACAACAAAATTTGCAGGTTGGGATAAAGCTTTTAGTAGCTCCCAATACTGTTGGAATTTAGCATTCTGTGGGAAACCATCAGATACTTTGACTCCTTATCCATGACTGGCATTTAGTGGATTACCCATGATAATCAAATATCAATAACGGAGAAAATCATATCTAGTAGGTCTAAGAGCAAACTGATGTTTGAAATTGGTTAGAAGAAATCATTGCATTTTGATATTACTATCAGAAGATATAAAACGATTATTATTAAATGGTATTCTTTCCACCATTTAACATGATTTCAAGATTATCAACCAAAAAAAAAAAGAACCTTGATCAAATTAAGAATCCAATATTTCAAGACCCTGAAGTTATAGTCTTATTAGGATTATACTCCTAGTTCTATTAGGACAATTTTGTATTATAAATATGCCCTGTAAAACATCGTAATACACTCTCTTTTGTACAAGACAGAATTTGATTTAATTTAAAGACATGAGTTGCTAAACTCATTTATTCAACCAACGGTGATTGATGTTTGATTACTATAATTTGTTTGAGATTAAATGTGTTTTATGTTCCTGTTATTCTGTGGTATTCATGAAATCTTTTGCACTGAATTTTATTGATAGGTCAAT
The DNA here is from genome assembly GCA_035583425.1 of Marsdenia floribunda. Lineage (NCBI taxonomy): Eukaryota > Viridiplantae > Streptophyta > Magnoliopsida > Gentianales > Apocynaceae > Marsdenia > Marsdenia floribunda. Next base: position 7,532 of record JAXGGT010007015.1, read on the forward strand.
AGAGCTTATTGATTCTTTCTTTAAATTATTATACCATCTAGATTTTTGAATAAGAAATGAAAGCAAAGAGGTATAGTCAAAGATGCAAAGGGTTATTTCCTAATTTGTCCATATCACTTTAATGTATCCAATTCAAAAATGGGGTCTCATAATGCATAACAGAGCAAGTTCTAGAAGCGTAATCCTATATGACACACACTCAACAAAAGATGATAAGCTCAAAACTCACCATAGAAGATATGTATTGGTTTCTTATTGCACTTTTCACTAGTTATTGTTCATATTCCAAAGCAAGTGGTTAATAATAAAAATGAAACAATTTCTAGTTATTGTTCGAGTAAGTGAAAATTAACGATTCTAACGTTACTCCATGTTCTTGTTATAGACTTGAGTTAGATAGGTAGATAATTGTGTGCTTATATCTATCTGTGCTAGGTGTTGTTACCCCGAGTGACCTCTATTCATAGGTACTTATTTTTGTCAAGTGTTGATAAATACATGTTTGTATCACCAGTAGTCTCCCTTGTTTATTAACCTTGAATTAGGTCTTTCTAGTTTTTATTGCTACAAATCATTAAACTCTAAAGATTAAAATTATCTACGATTTATTCATTGATGGGTAATAGATTAGTTGTTGGGTTTCTCATAATTAATCTATTATTTAAGGAAAGATTGGTTGTTAGAGCGTGATTGATTATAACTGATTTATCACAAAGTAGTTGTTTTTATCCAATTGATGATTGTTACATAATCATAACTGATATCATACCTCGGTTGAATGTCTTTATCTATAAATTTGTTTGCTTTGTGATTGAGAATTTCAATCATAATTCAACCTTATTGTTCAATCTTATCTCTTTGAATTAGAAATTAGTTAAGTTTTTCAATATATGTGGGATCAATCCTACTAAGCACTTACTACAGTTATACTACTTTTGTAGGAATTAGTTAAGTGGATTTGACACTTCAAATTTTGGTGCCATTGTCGGGGATTGGTATTAAATTTATACTAATTTCATTTTATGTCTAGAAGAGTCTTTACAAGTAATCTTGTATTCGATCCCAAAATCGAGACGATTGCAAGAAGACTAAAGAAAGAAACTGAACAAAGAAATAACAAAGGCTTCAACTTCTGAAGTCAAACAACAAGCGACCTTATCTCCTGTCAACAAGATTGAAGATATCCTTAGTAATATTGAAGAATCTTTTGAAGATCCAATGGCTAATTCTGATAGAAGGATAAGAAATTTGACAACTCCAAATCTGACTACACACCCTTTTTATTTTAATATTTCTAATGATAATGACTTTGAACTTAAAGATGGATTAGTCGTATACTTCCAACTTTTCATGGTTTAGGTAATGAAGATCCACACAAGCACATAAAGGAGTTCAACATAGTGTCATTAAAACAAATATAGCCTTTAAAAATAATTTAAAGTGTTATAATTGTTAAAATTAGATGGACTTCTTAATTTAGATGTGGTTTTAGCAAGTGTTGGGTGAATGTTGCTAAACGTTAATCAATATTCTTAAGTGTTGTTAAAATTAAGTTTTTGATACTATTAAAAGTGTTGAATATTCTCATTTTAGATATAATTATTATCATGTTATAATGAAATTTTGATACAGTTGCAAGTGTTGTATTAATTTTTTTCATGATAATTATAAATTGTTTCAAAATATATGTTTAGACACGCTTGAAGATGTATCAAAATATCCAACATTGATACACTTTATACTTGCATCTTTATATAAGTAATACTATACTTTTAAGTTTAGCAACTCTTCAATGTATATGATAACATATAGATTTATACATTTTGGACCATCTATGCTTGTATTTAATACGTCTCTCTACCATTCTTAGGACTTTTATTTATTATTTGGATTATTATGCTTTAATGTTATGATATTAAATTGTTGAGTTTTTAATTATATTTTTATTCTATTTCAGGCCCAAGTCCAAACGATCTGGCGGACCTCATGTTATAGTTTTATGAAGCCCAATATGCAAGAGAGGCAGCTTAGATTGAAGGGGCTCGTGAAGTCCAAGAAAGAAAAGAGAGAAAACCCTAAGAAGATTAGGGAGAGGTGAAAAAGAATAAAAATTAGATTAGACAGAGGGGTTGGAAAATCAGAGAGAAGAGAGGTATAGATATGAAACAAGAGAAATTTTCGGAAATCATGGCAGCGTAAACACCTTGTAATCGGTCTAGGGAAAGATGCTTCCAGGTAATTCAGAGTTCCAGTACATCATTTATTTCGGGTTGTAATTTGATTTTTAGATTTGATTGCGTTAGTTTATGAAATTGAATGATTATTCATTGGGCTGAATTTTTGAGATTGAATTTAGTTTTGTTAGCGATTGTTGATTGAACTTATACGATTATCTCTTTTTAATTGCTTTCAAATCTGGATTTTTTATGGATTCATGGATTACCTTGATGCTCACGGGTCTTAGATTAAGCATGAGTTGATGGATTGAACGATTGTCAGGAAACCTATAATGCTTAATCGAATTTTAACAGGTTGTTAGTAGGTGATTGAATTTGATTTGGGATTTCAAATTAGAATTCAATCAAGGGATTTAGAATTTCAATTCTAGAATATTAGGAAGAACGAGGAAGAATCAAATTGGAGCATCAACCCTAGGCTGATTACGTTTTCTCGTTATTGAATTGCATTCTATTTCATCTTGTTTATTTATTTTTAAATTCGTTAAACATAAAAACCTCTCTTTTTTCTACTTTAATTGAGATTAGTGGTTTCTTTGATTTGATTTAACGATTAGGGCTTCTTTGGGAGATGACTTGGTAAGCACTATATTGCTTTCTAGTTTTTAAATTAATCTTGGCCGGTTTGACGACAGCCGTGAATTTTAACCCTTACCAGTATACCATAAATAATATTTAGATTTTTTTTTTAATGCATTATTTAAATATATTTTGATACAATTAGATTGTATCTATATGTCTTTATAAATACAACATATATAATGTTGTATTTGCATACTTTAATAATACTTCAAATTAAAATTTGTCACATTTATTGATAGACTTATTTGTGTATCTTTTTTAATGTACTAAAATATGTTTTATATTTTTATATTTTTATATTTTAATTTATTTTTTTAATCCTTTTAAATGCATAAAATAAAATCACTCATCCATTACAAAAATAACTAATTATTTAAAAATAAATGATTTTGATAATCTCCTTATAACAAAAAAAAAAAAAAAACAATAACCGTATAAACTCCGAAACAATTCAACATAGTTAATATATGAAAATAAAATAACTTTAAACTAGTCACACATTTTGATACATACGAGATCCTTCCTAATCATCATCATCGGGGCACAATCTACAGTAATAAAAATTTAATGATTATTTATTAATGATAAAGATTAATTAAATATATTTAGTACTAAATTACATGAGTTCTAGAAAACTTACAAAGCTATTAGGCCATGCTACTATAACTCCATGTGCATCTATAGTTTTAAAATGAAGACAAGATCTAAGAAGTCTTTCATCCCTATTGATTGGATAATCAATATGAACTTCGTACAAATCTTCACCTAACTCTTCAAAGCCAACAATTGTTGAGGAATTTGTTGAATGAACAACCCCCTTCGCCACAACCCTCATAGGATTCGTAATACCCTTAAAATTAACAATTTGTCTAACCTGTATGAGTCAAAATAAGAAAATAAATTACAACAAATAGAATAAAAAAATAAATAATAAGAAAAATATATCTTTACCCTAATTTGAGGATGATGAGTCATTGGTTCAGTGCTAGAAGGCCTATGAGTTTCTTGGGGACTATTTTAAGCTTGAAATCTCGCTTCGAATTCTGCCATCCTTGCTTCTAAGGTCTTTATATTTTCTTCATATTCAAGGGTCATATTGTGCACAACTTTACAATTAGGAATTTCTCCATAAACATCCATAGGAGTGACCAAGTCCATATGTGTGAGGCTTTCCAACATTCTCTTGTCCCATTGTCTTAGCAAAACTATCATGAGGTCCAATAATATTAAGAGAAAGATCCTCGAGTTGGATACTATAAATTCTCATCTTTTCCTATAAACAATAGAAGTTAATAGACTTGTGAGCTATTTAGTAAAACTATTATATATAATTATTTTCATAATAGTATAAAATTTCTCTTATCTTTAGTTGTGCCCTTTGCTCTACCAAATCATCATTTCCAACATAAAACAATGGTCAAACATCTCAAGCCTTGTTGGACTACAATTCAAAGTTTTTTTCTTGTCTTGAATTTTAATAATCATATTTATATAGATTTACGTACCTTTTCATAGCGAACTTGAGCAAAACTTTTCTTTCCCATGCAATGAGTCAAAATTTTGTTATGTCTATTCTTCTTATTTCTTGCACTCATAACCTTTTATGAACATTAAAGAATCATATCAAATTTTTGAATATTAACTGAAATTAAATGATAATAATCATAAAGAAATAAATCACAAAAATTAAAAATTAAAATAAACTCTTTAGTTTCCTTTTTAAAGTAGTTAGTATAAATACCTTTGATGTGTCACTTGACCAAAAGATGATAACATTCTTCCATTGCTCAGTTGATGTCCTATTTGGTTTAACCTCAAGCATTTCATTAATTGACTTTTTTTTCATCAAAGTATTTTGCTTTCACCTTGCTCTTCTAATTTCTCCACTTTGATCCCCAAAAAATTGAAGTACCCATCTGTCACAATGCGGTGGGATTCGAAACTTCTCCTACAAAATAAATATATCACTAAAAACTAAATAGTTATTAAATTTCATTACTAAATGTAACATTCAAAATGTAAAAGTGTAAAAAAAATGTTATTTAGAAAAAAAAAAAAAAAAAAAAAAACGTTAACTGTTGTTAACATCTTCTCTTTATAATGTTTTCCCATTTTATGCCAATTTTGAACATCTAGTGGTGCATATCTACCATTTCTTGCTAGTGCGCCCAATAAATGAGTTAGCTTAGAGACATTTTTTCCATTTGGCTAACCAAATTTATTTGCCTTTATCTTCAATTGCACTCCATCTTGTATTCCCAACACAGATTTCATTGATGTTTCTCCTCACTTTGCTTTTACAATTTGTGTTGTTTCACCTACAAAACTCAAGAGTATTAGAAACACAAGGAAGACTATTTATGTAAGTTCCTTATTCTTGGTAATCTACAAAATACTTGTTTGTATGAGGAATATTATTTACTAACCAAACATCGACTTTATTTTTCTTCATTATGTGATTTCATGTATTCCATATTAGGTTGCAAAGAGGCAAAAAAAAGAAACATATAAAATACTATTAAACTAACAAAAAAATATACAAACTTTAAAATAAATAAAAGAGACCATAAAAGTCTTTTCTTATGTTATTTTTTTTCATTCAACTTGATGATTAAGGGATAATGGAACATTTGTGCTATAGCATAATAAAAAACCTTAGTTTTTTTTTTTTTTAAAAAAAAAAAAAAAATTATTTAAAGAAAAAAAAATGATTGTACTAAAAGAAGTTGTTCAAAAAACAAAAGAATAACTATTCATTCTCTAAATTTTTCTCACATGTTTAAACAATAAGAGATAATATATATATATATTTCTACAACTCTAAACTATGCATAAAATACTCAATTAGAAAATTCAAAAAGAACTTCAATATCAGTAGTATACTAAACAAGCAATGCAAATTTTAAATTTTAGATAGGTATAGGCTAAAAATATTATCCAAAGCAGTAGAAAAACAAAATATACTTCTAGTAATGGTTTACATAATTACAAGTAACATATTTAATTTTAACAATACTATAGAAATTAGTGATAAAGGAATTATTCCTTCCCAATTACAACTAAAACCAAATTATAAAATAATTGAGCATGATAGTAGTATAATAAATTACATGCACTTTAATAACTAAAAAAAAAAAAAAACAAAGAAATTAAAATTAACTAAAGACAAGTGTGGATTAATATAATAATGATGCAAAGGATAAAATCCTGTGCAATCTAAAATTAATAATAAATAATAATAATAATAAAAAAAAACAAATAAAAGGTAATAATAGTATCATTATGTCAAAATAAATCTAACATATATATATATAAAGAAAGGGCATGGCTTCATTCCAACCACCAACTTATTTCTGTAATTCATGTCAGACCCATTCCCCAATCTACTCCTAACATACATAGAATCACCTAAATATAACAACCTAACGTAGATAAGACTAGGAGAAATATTCACCAAAATTACAATAATTAAGTAGAAGTTGTGTCATATCTTCACGGAAATCTACGACAATTCTAACTGATTCACAATAAAATATTTATTGACCTTATCAAAAAAAAAAATAATAACAATAATTTGAATATTTGAAACATAAAATAAAAAATCATTTAAAAGAGAAAATAAAAATAAACCCAATTGAATTAAGTGAGGAAGTAAGAATGCAAACCCATTTCATGGCCATCCATATCCTTTTCCACATTAGTAGATTCATTAGAATGAGAATTCATCACACCATCACTAGTTAGAACCACTTCAAGATTGACTTGTTTGCCATTTCTTGTTTGAGGAGCTATCTATACAAAATAAAACATGAAACGAAAAATATAGGAACATGGAAATATGATAATTTAAGAAATATATGGCACCATTAAGAATATATAACTTGCTAATTGATGTTAATAATATATTTGCAAATAATAATGCAATTGAAATTTCATTTAATAAATATCTAATAAAAACTAGGAAAATTGGTTGATTTGGTTCCCACTCTTTTGATTAATGGTGCGGTTTGTCCATTTTCTTTATTTTTTATTTAATCAGTCCCCAATATATAATAAATTGGTGCATTTGATTATTTCCTTCATAAAATTTGACTTACTCAAACAAAGATTTTGTGAAGAAAAAGACCAAATGCACCAACTTATTATACATTAGCGATCTACTAAATAAAAAATAAAGAAAAGGGACGAACTACACCAAAGTTATAACATTAGGGATCAAATTTACTAATTTTCTAAGATAAAATTAGTAAAATAAATAAGGATGTTTTTGGATTGGAGTTTTTTTTTTTTTTTTTTTTTTTGAGTTTGCTATTTTTTTTTCAAGTTGAATTGAGTGTATTACAAAAAATGAGGAGTAAGTTGAGGACAAGTAAAAAAATTATCTAATAAGTGAGGTGTAAAAATATTATATTTTATTTATATAATGATGAGATAAATATTAGAAACACACTCACAAAGTCTCTCATTTTCTCTCTCTTCTCTCTCTTTTTGTTACAAACATAAACAATATTGTATCACGTAACTACACATTTTTTAACTTTACATAAAAAATTAAAAAAAGCGTTAATCCAAAAATAACCTAAAATACTTTAAATAAATAAAATAGAGACTCGAAATATGAGATGACACTTTTTTTTTTGACAGTCCGAAATATGAGATAACATGTTGGATTTAGTTTAGTGTTTTTTGACAATTAGGATTTAGTTTAGTGTTAAGGTGACATGCTCCGTCCTGTCTAGTTTTAGCTTATTATATCCGGTAGTATTCATGTTATTAGTGTTAGGCCGTAAAATAAACCAGCCAAACCCACCCTCCCTCCTTCAGACCTTCGCCGCCGTCTCACCTACCGGCCTACAAATTTAATTGCTTCTTCGCTCCCCGAAGTTTCAAATCCTTCTCAGTTTCTTTAAACCCTAGTAGTGTCACTACCAACGGTTTTCTAACAGAGCGAGTGCTCTGAATATTTCCTTCAACAATAGGCGGAAGAAAATACAAATTATGAGCAGTTGGAAGAGTTTGCTGCTGCGTTTGGGGGAAAAATGCACCGAGTACGGTGGGAACGCGGATTTCAAGGACCACATCGTAAGTTCTCCTCATAGAAGAAGGGGCTGTGCTTTGTTTTAATGTATAATAGTAATAAATTCTTGTGGTCATTGAGTTTGTTAACGCTTTCTGCAACTGCAGGATACATGTTTTGGTGCGGTGCGCAGGGAATTGGAGCATTCTGCCAGTGATATTCTGCCTGTAAGTGATTGATATCTTCGTAATTATCTCTCATTCCCCTGCGGATTCCTTTACCCGACCATAAATAACTGTTTTTTTTTTTTTTTTTTTTTTTTTTTTTTTAAATTTTTATTTTTAATTTTCAGTGTGGATTATAATGTTGGCAAATTGCTAAATGCGATGCGTTTTTAGCTACTCTTGTTTCATAATGAATTACCAACTTTATTACGCATTAAGATTAAGTGGTACGATGAGTTTGATTAACGAGTAGTAGCTGAGCACCCTATAGCTTTTATTTCATTTTAGACGTTCAAAAACTTTAGGAGAGGTTGCTTGTTCAATATGCAGTTGTGGTGTTGCAACTTAAAAAGGAAAAAAAGAAAACACTTAAGAGAAAAAATGAGGGTGCATCAAGCAAATTATTCTTGTTTACAGTATGTGACCTTACATTAGGTTCAGCACACTGTACCTTCTACAGAATCTGGTTCTGTTAATAATTCCCATCTGGGCCATATGATCTTCAAAAGAAATACAATGTGTATATGGTTGGAGCCTATTTTTGAAATTGTTCAGTTCTTCATTTGAAAATGATAATATAGTTAAAGAATGTGATCTGATGGAATTATGACATCTTTTAAAGCCCATCTCTACTTTTAATGTAACTCTACATGTCAGATAAAGTAGTTTGGTTAAGTTGAATAAATTCTTGAGGTGGCCGCAAAAGGTTTGGTTGTGCCCTATATGTTAGGTTCTATAAATGGGTTTTGCAATAGTTTGGATAATTTTAAAGATGTAACTTTTTAGTTTTAAAAATCCAATGAAGCCAGTGTCTATCCTAATGTACAAATAACCCTAAAAAGTTAAAATAGATTGAGAAGATAGTTACTGAATTTTGTTCCTGGTCCTTTAATACTGTAGGTTTTATTGTATGTTAATAAGCTCTAATTTCTAGAATTTTTTTTCTGCAGTTTCTGCTTCAATGTGTCGAACAATTACCACACAAGATTACACTCTATGGAACACTGGTGAGAAGGTTTCTCCATGTTGTGCTCTTTATCAGTTGAATTTGTGTTTCTGTGGTATTTTTTTTTTTTTTTGTTTGTGCAATTTCTATTTCTTTTGCAAACATGTATTTACATGGACATGTTTAATCCATTCAAGTTATGGATGCTTGATTTAGGAGCAAAAAATTTGTCAGGAAAGTTATATAAGAGTAAGGGTAAACAGGGTTGGTATATGGTGTAGGTTGCTGGTTTTAACCTCTGGAAGTTTTATATTTAGGCAAAGATTGTCAATTTCTGGTCCAGAAAGGTATAGCAAATATGTGCAATAACTTACCGAGGCCCTGAAACTGAACATGCCTTGTAGATTCAATGTGATCATTTCAGCAGGAACTTGTGTGAAAGACTAATGTAGGAGGGTGTAGGGCAAGGATTTTGTGGACGGTGAGAAAATCAGCCAAGTCACTGCTTCTGAAATAACTTTTTAACTCTTGAACCTCTATTGTACTACGTTATAACATAATAAACCAAAATAGTTTAAGAGTTTTCTGCTTTGTTTTGTCCCTCAAGGATCAAAATTTTTTATCTTCATAAATTCCGTTTATCAGGTTCTGCTTAACAAATTGGGGAGGATAAAAGGTAAAATTGTTCAGTGTAGGAAAAGTGAGTCCCTTGCCCACTGCTTGGTTTTGTTGTTCCATTTTCTGAATTATGTTAAAATTTGCTCTTTTTTACTGACTTTACTGGTGATAATGCTTGAACTCCCTAGTTCCTGTACTTGATGAGCTTTTTATTGTGTTTTGAGTCCACATGGCACTGGTGAACACTTTAAAATTTGATCTTCTGCTTGTTTTCCTCTGAATTCTATGAATTTATCAAAAACTTGTAGCATTGTATGCAATCTGATTTTTTCCTCTTTTTATAGGTTGGCCTACTGAATTTGGAAAATGAGGAATTTGTCAAGAAAGTGGTAGACAATACTCAAATTAATTTGCAGGTGAGATGAGCCTCATACATTCAGCATTTGTAAGGAGTTGATTTCTATTAGTGTTTTCTGTTTCTATATAATTCTTTTAGAGTTCAGGGAACTTAAACTTGCTGGTTACACTGTCATGGTATTCAAAAGCATCATCTGAGAAAGAATTGAGCCAATTGCTCTGTTACCTCCCTCTTTGTGACAATAGTTAAAAAAATGTTTATTTTTTTCTAGATTCTATTTAACATTTTTTTGGTTGCACTATCGTAATGGTCTGACAACTTATTGTGAATCCATGGCACCATATTTTTACTAAGAACTGAACTATCTCCAATTGTCTGTGCACAACAGAGCTTTGAGATTTTATTTTTGAAATGATTGCGATATTGTTTGTTTATATTGATAAGCAGGGTAAGTTTGATAGTACGAATTTAAAATGAAATGTTGAAGGAAAAATGTTACTAGTTTATATATTGGTTTTGAAGTTCTCGCATGAACCTGCTTTTCATGGACCATATACTTCAAAAATTTGTACCATTCTAGAAGATACATGTAGTGGTGGTGATTCCACCTCTTAATGCATGTGGTCCATGAAGACTAAATCACATAAGAGTTTCCTGCATTTGTCACTGTTTGAATTGCTTGAAATTGATTGAGTTTATAGACCAAGAAATGTTTAACTTGCACTATCTTGAAATACTGTTTTCATGCATTTGCTTTAATATTAACAAAACATATGTTGAACTGGTCATATGAGGAGCTCATGACCAGCTCTTGTTTTAAATTTTAATTGTTGCTCATGGTATACTTTCAGGATGCTTTAAATTGTGGAAATTACAACAGAATCCGCATATTGATGAGATTTCTGACTGTTTTGGTATGTATCTGCTACTGTGTATTTTATCAACTTGAATTTTCTAATGCAGATTAAAATCATAAATTTTGCGTTCCTTGTCAATGATTTTCTAGAGGAGAAGAATTCTTGTTATGCTAGTATTATGGGCTCAAACTCTGTGTAATTCTATTTTTCAGTCTTTGTGAAATATTTGTTTTTTGGGGAACCGCTTTTGGGTTTGTCACAGCTCAATAGACTAATCATGGCTTTTTGTTAGTTTCCACGCCAAAACATAGTTTGAACATAATTATGGCCCTCCAATATGGCATTTTCTTTTGACCAGTTTCTTTCTAAGATTGAATATTCTCTAGAGTAGATACTTCTGTTTCCTACTCATGCCAGTATTTTTTTTGCTTTTGTATCAATTTCTAATTTTGTTATTCCTATCCAACCTGATATTATGCTGTTGTTATATGCCCAAATTCTGTTTTTGTCCTCCTCGAGGTAGTTATGAATTGAGTTTTTGTATTTGGTTCATTAGGTTTATATATTTCCGTTTATTATTTAACTTCCTGGGGAGCTTATTATAGGAATGTCTCCCATAAAATTTGTTTGTTCTTGCATGTCCCTGATGGCTTCCCAAATTAATGAAGTTGATTCATATAATTCAAAAGAATACGTGAATATTTCACATAGAGCATCTGTTTCCATTATCAAAGATTCTGTGAATTGATTTTAAGCATTAGTTTCAGATATTTCAGATTTCAGGGTGTGCTGTCTAATTGTCAAGAATCTGGCAGTCTATTGTGTGAAGGAGATGATGTGAAAGGACATTTAGTGGTATAGGATGAACTTTACTGATTATTTTTTTATTAGACAACAGAATGGGCATGAAATCGGGGTTAAAATATTTCTTTGGTTGCTTATAGGAAGGTGACAAAGTGAACGGAGAAGGTTTTAGGTAGTTGGAACTTGAAAGGTAAATGTTGAGGGAAAGAAAGATATATGATAGTAACCTTGCAGCTTGAGATTTATGGGTCAGGAAAAAGGTTGAAATCTTATGGACCTAAATTCGAGGTCCATTAAACTGGATATTGTACTGAAGTCCATGATGTAAAGTTTGAATTGTAAAGTCTGAAACTGGTTCTGTATTCAAAATGGTTCTATTCTACTTTAAGGTACTCATTATTCAGTTCTTGCAGCTAGTATCAGCTAAACCTCGAGGTCCATTTTAACTGTATACTTAAGGTTAAGTCTATTTTGGTATGAATTTAATGTAGGACGACATTAGGTAGCCATTATTATTATTTTAGTAATTAGTAATAGCAGTCGTATTTAGAATTTAGATTCAGTTTTTGAGTAGTATTCTAATTTAGTTTTCTATATTCTTCAGGTTACTTTAGATTTCTAGGTCTTTTAGTTTCTAACTTATTTTGGGATTTAGTTATTATTTAATCCTCTAATTCTATTAGGTTTAGACTTTCAACATTTTATTTAAAAGATAGGGCATGTGTGGACAGATAATAAGTTTTTGAATACAATTATATTTTTATGGGAGAGAAATTCTCTCTAATAACGAGGCTAAAGCTTGGCTTTTTAACCTTTACCTATTAAGTATATCACCCAGGACCAAATTTGATACCAAAGCTGGGTTCTGGTTATTTCCCATGGCTGCTAATTGAGGTAAAGGAGGTTGTGGAGGACGAGGACAGCAATGTGATCCGTTGTAGATGCAAAGGATGATTGAACAACTCTCAACTCTTCTCTGACAAGATGTCCAAAACCTATAATATAGGGGTTGTGCAGAAGTTTTGATTTAGTTAAATGGTGGTCTTGACTTAAAAATTCAATTGAAAGTTGATTTTGAGAATGATAGAAGAGATTAAGGAAAACCTATTCCACAATCCCTTAACTTGTAACAGCCCGAGCATGGTAGAGTTGTGGAGTGGTTAGCAAGGGCTTTAGATTTAAATATCAGATATGCTGACATCAAAATTGCAGTTGAAGATTTTTATGATTGGGGATCTAGTTTGGACTTAAAGTATCTAGTTGCTTGTCATGATGAACTCATGAATTAAGATGACTATAATCCAGATGTATCGGAGTGCAGATCCTTTTCTCAAACCTTTATACGCAAGAGGAGAATGGATTTCTTGATATGTGCATTCGACCATACAATCCTATATATACATGTAACACTAAATAAAGTAGGAAACTACTATAATGCTAATTGTGAATATGAGCACCCTTATCTCATTAAATTATGGGAAAGAATTGCCAAAGTTTTGATGGAAAACATGGATGAGACTGAAGTGTGTTTCTTGGTATTCCTAACAAAACAGTCATTATTGGTGAATAGAGAAATCCTTGTCTGTTTGACCTTTGTATAGCATATGTAATTCCTAGAAGGAAACCTAAGACTTTTGGTGTCTTTATTGAAGAACTCATTCTGAACCAAAATATTTATTACTTTTGGATTTAGTTATTATTTAGGTTTCTTAATTCTATTAGGTTTAGACTTTCAGCATTCTATTAAAATGGTAGACCTTGTTTGGATGGATAATAAATTTTTGAATACAATAATATTTTGATTGCAGAGATATTCTTTGTGGTAGCTAAAGCTTGGTTTTTTAACCTTTTCCTCTTAACTATATCATTCAGCACCAGAAGTAATCTTGAACTTCTTTAATTCTTTGCTATAAATAGACTTGTACCTTCTTCATTCAAACTTGAAGATTCACTCTTGATCCTATGACTATAAGTTAACATCCTTATTATTAGTGTTAGTGAGATAGCAATTCCTTGAATTAAGAAGGTTATTGATAAAATTTTAGATGGAAAATATATTTATTTCTGGAAAGAAGGCACTCAATTTGGAAATTTAATTTTTGAAGGAGGGAGTGATACTTTTCCTCCGGGAAGTTTTCTGTGAATGAAACTTTTTTTATGTATGATGTATGAGCTTTGACAAGAAATTGCTTTATTCCCAGAAATTATATATTAGAAGTAAGCTTGATGCATCTCATACTCTCTACTCCTATAAAGCATCAAAACCAGTGCTAGAATCAAAAGAATTATTACCCTTAGATGCATTAAAGTAAAACTATGACCTCCAAGGGGTTCTTAAGAGGAAAGGCAGAAAGAGAAGGATACACTGTGTGTCAAGAAACTGCTGCAGAATTTGAACTCAAATTCATTAGTAACTCTCCCCACTGCAATTGAGAAGTTAAAAAGTTGTACTTCATGAAAAATAAATCATGGTATTATTAAAATTAGTATTCTAATTTAAGAACAAGGGTGTTGGCTCTTCTTGAGACAACAATAACTCGAATAAGGGGGAAAAAAAAATTAAGTACACTCTCAAGGAACTATTATCATGGGTTTTTCATCATTAAATTGAATGACTGAAACACATCATGAAGACTTTTCCCCTTGCAATTGAAGGCAGATTTCTTTTTGGGGGGGGGGGGGGGGGGGGGGGGGGGGGGGGGGGGGGGGGGGGGGGGGGGGGGGGGGGGGGGGGGGGGGGG